>JAVQJF010067579.1:0-86315 GCA_036023855.1 Gadopsis marmoratus
CAAAGTACAACTCCACATACAGAAAATGCAAAGCAATGGCAGCTACAATGTTATTTACAACAGCAGCTATACTAATAACAACAGCTACACTAATAACGACAATAGCAGCAGCAGGCGTCCGCATCCACATCCATGATGGCATGAAGATCCATTTTATTCCAAGCAAAAAAGCTGGTCTTGTTGTTTTATGGAATAGAATAGGACCCTAAGGTCTTTTATTGTCAAACATGAGGATACATTCACACATGCAGTTGTGTCCCACAGTGAAACTCGTCCTCTGCATTTAACCCATCCTGCCATCCTTCCTTTTGCGGACCGGGGACCAAGTCCAAGTGCTTTATGCCCTATCTTGGTCAGGGACAGGGCATTCATATGGCACCAAGGGGCAACTTAGGGTTCAGTGTCTTGCCCAGGGACACTTCGACATGTGGACGGGAGGAGCTGGATTTTAGAGAGCATGCAATAAATCATAAATGATAAGATGTTTAATATATAAGTGCAACTAAATGGAATCGACCTGGTCCATGTCTTATTTTGCCAGCCAATTTGTACGATATTAAACACGAGGATCTGCCTTTTAATAATTTTAGCCAGCTTTCATTATCATACTCTTCATATAGTAATAGTTAGATCACTTTATCTCCTTGGCACAGTTGCTATCCCCAGGCAAGTCATTAAACAGAGGACAGTGAAATTATTCTCCCATGCGGGAAGAGAGGTCAGAGATTATGCTCAATTTGTTGTAACTATGTGTGTTGTGACGGACCAGGAGATGTGGAGGTGGGATTCACCGTAAGACAGAGGCCAAGGAGTCAGAAAATGTCAACTGAAGGTGTCCTTTTTATTTAGGCAAAACAGGATTGTCCAAAAGAAAACAAACTACTGTTCATAATCCTAGGAGCTCACTTCCTGCTCGTGGTAGAGGTCAGGCACCGTGGTCCACTGTATGGAGAGATCACAAGCGAGGTTAATGACAAGTTCTGTCTCACCATGTCGTTTCTGGAACTCCGTGATGTCCTCCGTTCATCTCCGTGTTCATCGTCCTCACTCTCCTCCCTCTGTCCTCTTCTGCTGCCTTTTTATGTGGCGTCCCCGCGGCAGGTGTGGCTGCTTGTAATCAGCTCTTTCTGTGTCTTGTGTGGCCCATCTGCTCTTTCTTGCGTTTATTTGATGTGTTGTTATAATCTGAGATCTAAATGTTCTGGGTCCAGCTTTAATGATAATTACGAAGAAATATAATATTGCATAAAGGTTTTCCTATTTTCACCCCATTTTAAAACTTTTTCTTTTCCTGTATAATCAGAACCCAGGCTATGCAGGTCGCCAGGAGCTTCCTGAGAACCTGAAGATCAACTTCCGCTCTGTGGCCATGATGGTCCCTGACCGTCAGATCATTATCAGGGTAAAACTGGCCAGTTGTGGGTTTATAGACAACATGGAGCTTGCTCGCAAGTTCTTCACTCTTTACAAGCTGTGTGAGGAGCAACTTTCCAAGCAGGTAAAAACGTCTAAAAAAATGGATGAGATCTGAATGCAAAATGTGACATGTCCCCTTCTTGTTTCACATCATTACAAAATATACTTTTGGATTTTTCTGGTTTGTTATCATACTTTGGCTTTGTTAACTTCCTACCAGCATCTCTTTTTTTCTATATACAGTATTTAACACCCGTTTTAAATTTAAAGGTTTTTTTTTATATTATTGGGTGGATCGCAGGACAAAGGTTTAAAAATGCCAAACATATTCACTATGGAGAAAAGAAGGGTTTGCGCTACATCTAAAGATTTTAATGATGAAGCCAAGATTTTGGTCACTAAACCTTCAAGGGAATTCCAGAGCTTAGAATGGCATCAAAAAGGGCACACTTGTCCTTTGTTATGCAGGTACATACAAATGCAGTTGACAATATACTGTAGTTCCCAGGTCCAAAACAAGGGAAATCCCACAAATGCAGCATGACAAAAACTGAGGATAAATTAATACACATGGCAATTCTTTATTGACAAACATTTTTCTTGATGGTCTAATAAGTAACTTAGAATTATGATTAAATCTTGCTTTGGACATATGTGTGCAGAGCCGCCTTTTCTTCATTAATGTCTCACTATGCAAACTATTAATGCCTAAAGCTTAATGCATCACAATTTAGTGATGTCTGACTCCAGACGTCTTGACAAGTTGGTTCATGATTTTAGAGTCAAGTTATAGGCTGTCATCTACGTTGTTACTGAATTTGCTGTGAGGATTATTGAAATATTGGTAAGTGCTTGTTACAGAGGCTGGAAGCAGTAGGAGAATAGACGAAGAGCCAGTGTCACTCAGCTGTCTGCAAATATGATGAATGGTTGTGAATCTACAATTCTATTTGTGATTTTCCAGGTTCACTATGACTTTGGCCTACGGAACATTCTGTCAGTACTGCGAACACTGGGAGCAGCTAAGCGAGCCAACCCCATTGACACAGAGTCCACCATTGTCATGAGGGTCTTGAGGGACATGAATTTATCCAAACTGGTCAGTCTGGAATATAATACAGTAGAGCATCTGATAGATTATCTTAAAATTGCAGACTGAAATCAGAACAGAACAATTAAGATTTACCTTGAAAAAGATGAATAAACATTAATATAATCCACAAATCTACAAACTAAATGATTGTTTAAAATTTAATTACAAACTAAATAATCACAACACAGACCAGATTATTTAAGACTTTTTTTTTGCCTGCTGTGTATGTGTAAAAATGTATTTGTTAGATCGACGAGGATGAGCCTCTCTTCCTGAGCTTGATTGAGGACCTCTTCCCAGGCATCCAACTTGATAAAGCAGGCTACCCTGAGCTAGAGGCTGCCATCGACAGACAGGTAGGAGGCAGTGAGGGATGAGTTTGTCTGCTGTAAATTTGCAATTGAGAGTGATGTGGCATTTAAATACAGTGACATAGTGGGTTGGAGGAACAGAGAGAGTGAAGGACAGTGAAAAAATTGAACAGCGGGAGAAGCAGTGACATGAAGACGCGGAGTAAAATCAGCCGAAAGACTAATGGACTGAGACCGCGGTATCTTTCATGTCACTCTTAAACACCTCGAGATATAGCTTCCAAGGGGATACAAATGGTGTCATTTACCATTTGTCAAGGACCTAAGTAAATGTGGCAAATACAGTGCAGAGAAAATACAAAGTAAGATATATTTGTGTGTGTGTGTGTGTGTATAGTAAACAGTTGGGTCAATTACAGCATTGTCATGTGCGTCTTTGCCTTCATCCCTGCAGTAATGTGTGCTTGCCGGTATATCCCTGCATGTATCATCTTTAAGAGTGTGTGAATCTGTATGTGATTCTGTCAATACAGTACGGATATATACGGATCTAACATTCATTCATTCATTCATTCATTATCCATACTGCTTATCCTGAAGGGTCGCGGGGGGGGGCTGGAGCCAATCCTGGATCGGTCGGATCTAACAGTATCACCCAAAACATGTCATAGTACTTTGTATACTGATATGCTTAGTGTGGTAAACATAGTAGAGCTGCAGATGTGTATACTGTAACTGTGGTCCCTCAGGTTGAGGACGCAGGTCTGATCAGTCACCCTCCCTGGAAGCTGAAGGTCATCCAGCTGTTTGAGACTCAGAGGGTCCGACATGGCATGATGGCACTGGGGCCCAGTGGGGCCGGAAAGACAACTTGTATACACACGCTGATGAGAGCTATGACGGGTAGGATTTTGTGCATCTTTTAGGATGTATGTTTAGGACATTAGACACAAATTGTGATAAATTGGCTGATGTTGAATGTGTCTCTGTATGTGAGGCAATGATGGACAGAGCGAGAATCATCAGTGACTCCTCATAAATCCTTGTGATTTTTATTTTATTTTTTTTTGCGTGCATATTTTTGTCTTAATAAGTTTGGTGTATTAGATATGCTCACCTCACAAATGTAACATTGCCGTTCTTCTCTCAGAGTGTGGTCAGCCTCACAAGGAGATGCGCATGAACCCCAAAGCCATCACAGCACCTCAGATGTTTGGTCGACTGGATGTGGCCACAAACGACTGGACTGACGGCATATTCTCTACACTTTGGAGGAAAACACTGAGAGCAAAGAAAGGTCAGAAAACTTGCTTACTCAACATTTTGCACTTTGAGTTGAGATGAGCTGACTTTTAATAAAGGTTTAAAAGTTCTAACTTATATGAATGAAATCATATTTTGTCTAAATTACAGACATTTTGTGAGAACTTTAATTTAATTGGCACCTAACACCTAAAACACCTAATATTGGAAAAATGGGGCATATCAGGCATGCTTTGGGATTAACCTGAATATCTTCAAATGCCACAGGTTTGGTATCTAGGAACTTTGGGAAAACCAGTATGTTATTACATTTCAGAGAAGTATAAATTTCTTGTGGCAGCCATAGTTCAAAGCAGCACCAACAGCTGTTTTTTCTTTCTACTCAGTCCTAATTCTACACACCTCATTAAAAATGTAGTTGTGCATTGGTATGAATATATGCATGTTTGCTTTTATGTGTGAAAATATGCATCTGATGTAAAGTGTATGCTCTCATGTTGTGCATATCTTTGAGCATGATGCATTTGTGGATTGCCTTTGTGCAGCCACTTGCTGTTCATTCAATTCAACCTAGAGATATTTATAGTAGATTATGCAGTTGTGACAGGGCTGCAGAGTGAAGTATTCTACAAGAAAAATAAATGCTTTGTAGAAATAGGCTATACTTACATTAGAATTCAAGACATGCAGCAACAGCATCCCAGCTCTGATCTGTTTATTTGTATGTAGAAATGCTGCTGATAGCTCATGTGCATGCAAGCAGTCATGTTGGTAATCAGTTATTTTGACTCTGCCCAAACTGTGAGTCATTTGGGTTAATGAATCACAGTCAGGCTGGCAGCTATACTGTAGTAGTATACTATAGTTTCCCTGACAGCCAAAGTTGACTGTTTTGCGTTTGTTTCTGGATCTGAGTTTTTCTTATCGTTTTCAATAAAGATTCCTGATGTATTTCAATTCTGTTAATCCTTGCAAACTGATAACTCATACGGTTGTTTTTATGTTGTAGGTAGAGCCAGACCATATGAGCAAGGCAACATTTTGAACTCCCCACTGGCAGACACAGCTGTTCAACTACACTGTATTTATTCTAGTAATAGTTGTGGTGTTATGCACTAAATGCATATTCAGAGGCCATTTTTTATGCCAACTAGCTCCCTCCAATAATAGAAACGACGCAGGATGAGGTCATGATTAAAAAACTGGAGTTTATTCCTTGCCAGACCAACTTGTGAGAACTGGGTTGAGAGATAAATAAAAATGTATGTCTGTCTCCTTTAACCTTTCTGTGTGCAGCATAACGGGCGAAAGCGCTTCTGCATCATATCATATTCATGCAAAAAAACACTGTTTTCTCTCTCAGGAGAGCACATCTGGATTGTCCTGGACGGACCAGTTGATGCCATCTGGATTGAGAACCTAAACTCTGTTTTGGACGACAACAGAACTCTTACACTGGCAAATGGAGACCGCATACCCATGGCTCCCAACTGTAAAGTGGTTTTTGAGCCACATAACATTGACAACGCCTCACCAGCCACCGTCTCACGCAATGGCATGGTGTTCATGAGCTCCTCTGTGCTCAACTGGAGCCCTATACTGGAGGTGAATTGACTAAATTAAAAATTGATTTTTATACATTTTTGTTTCCATAGGCCTACACAAGCATTAAAACTTGTGATGTGTATGGTATATTACTACGGAGCCCCTCTGGGGTTAAATGGTATACATTAAAAATTCTATGTGTAATCTGTGCACACAGATTGCATTTTTTCTACTCCGCAGCAAATGGAGCGGACCATTACACACGACCATTCTATACAGACTTTGCTTATTCTGTGCAAAGGGGGGTAATTTCTAAATCACATGAAATCCCCATGTAATATAATATAAATTGTATTTGATTACACACACAAAATATTTTTCTACCATGTGACCCCAGAGGTGCTCCGTATATTACAGTATGTACCTGCTCAATAACATCTAGATCAGTGGTTCCCAAAGTGAGTGCTTCTGCAATGGGCAACGGGTGCCGCATGATTTATCATATCATTTCACATTTTCTGTTTTTACAGTTACATTAACTAAATTTTTTTGATACATTTTCAAACTTATCAAAACAGAAGAAAAAGCAAGAAATGGCAAAATAACGATCTTAGAAACTCTGTATTAATATGCCGTTATGCGGCAGCCAATGACATGACAACTCACGGTTGCTGGTTGAAAGTAACACATCATGATTTCCAACATTGTTGTTCTCAGGGTTGGTTGAATATACGCTCCCCTCAGGAAGCCGAAGTGCTGAGGGAACTGTTCTCTTGCTCCTTCTCTGAGCTGTACCGCTTTAGTGTACAATCACTAGAGTTCAAGATGGACATGCTAGAGGCCTTTGTCATCATGCAGTGCATCAACATGCTGCAGGGACTAATACCACCAAAGGTAAGGTTACAACTGTTATGAATTTCCATCTATGGAACGCACTGCACTCAGACAGCACTTGCTGTATATTTCCATAAACTCATACTGGCAAAACAAAATGACTGCCGGTGTAAAAGGCAAAATTCATATAGACAGAAGGCATTTTGAATAATTTGCTGATAGTCCAATACAGGAAGCTAATGGATGCACTTATTACTTAGTAATCCATCAAATACTTGTATTACTTCAGGTTGTGAAACTTAGAGATGTAAGCTCAGTACTGCACCGATAAGTGAAAGATCGAAAGAGCTGTGCCTTTTTGTGCCTAGTTTTCAATCACACAGATTGAAAAAAAATACTTATTAATTGAAAGAAGCCAAGTTGATGCCACCAACTGAGCTACAAAAACCCTAATTATGTCAACTTTGCATAATTAGGGCATAAAACCAGCAATTCTTTTTTCCTTGCGCTTTTTGAGGCAATTGGGGATGGAACTATCATCATTAGAATACCAGTAATGATGATTAGTAATAATTAGTCAATCTCCATACATTGTGCAAGGGCCCTTGAAACTTTGCCTTCACCTCTTGAGATGACCTTGTCAGATGTTTAATGCACTTTGTTACAAGCTATATAGGCTGGAACCCATCAGTGTTATTTCTTTGTGTTTTTTTGAACAAAGTCTGAGATCTAAACTCGGTGTTACTCCACAGGAGCAGTGTGGTGAGTTATCCAGAGAGCACTTGGAGCGGCTCTATGTCTTTGCCCTAATGTGGAGCACTGGAGCCTTACTTGAACTGGATGACCGGAGAAAGCTGGAGATCTGGCTCAGAGGAAACAACAGTATCTGTGTAAACTTGCCAGACATCCCTCCTGACAGTGACGATACCATGTTCGACTACCATGTCGCAGCAGATGGTATGCATGCATTGATAAACAGATGTTATGCAGATTAGATGCTGAAGCTGTTTCTTGACAAGCAGAGGCATCATGCCTCATGCTGCACTTTATTTTGGCAGCAGGCACACATTTATCAAATCATACCGGAAAATATGGACACATGTCTTCAACTGGAAGACAACTTGCGAGTGCAAAGTGCGAGTTGTATATCTTGTGCTAATCTCTACACAACAGTTCACCTTTTTTAAAACATGCACGTTTATTCTCCTTCCAGGTCAGTGGGTCCACTGGAGCACCAGAGTGGAGGAGTACATTTATCCATCTGAATTCACCCCAGAGTACAGCTCCATACTGGTCCCCAATGTGGACAATGTTAGAACAGACTTCCTAATTCAGACCATCGCCAAGCAGGGCAAGGTGAGGGCTGCTAAAACAGAAGAAGTGTATATCCGTGGACTCATGAGTTTGAAAATATACAATGGTATGAAACATATGTGTCATGTATGTTTGCTTGATGTGTTGATATAATTTTTTTTGATTGTAACGTTGACTCATGTTTCAAGTGATAGATGCCCTAAAACTGAGCTGTGAACAGGAACATCTAGTATATACACATTCCTCTTCATAGCTTCTTTGAGGCTAATGATAAGGGCTTTAGAGATGGTAATGTCCATTTAATCAATTCTCTATTCAGCGTATAAAGCTTCATTTATTCCTGGATACAGCTGAGCAGGCACACTCATGCACACGCTTCAGATAAGCATGGCTGGATGCGGCTCTGGTAGAAAAAAAACCCAAAAAACCAACAGATTATAATGCTGTGGTCGATACTTAAAAGCCCATCACATGCTTCACCACGTGGCATTCATCATAGCGCCTGTGCGTGTATGTGTGTTTAAAAATATTCAGGTTCATAATGCCACGAGAAGCAAGTGGGGAGCCTGTGTATGTTGGTGTGTTTATAATCTTCTTTAATTGCTTTTGGAAGCTCCTTCAAATCCGTTAACTTTTAATGGGTACATTTTATTAGTTTTTTCCAGAAGCTGATGAATCTAACTGGTGAACAAAAATATACTGATCTGAAAAGAGTTATTTCATTATGTTAAGCTGTTCTAAAGGGTTAGGCACACAGACAGCTCATGCAGCATTATTTTTAATTAGCTCCTTCTGTTCTATTACCACAGACTTTACCAAAACAAACGTTTGCTCAGGTAACTTGTAATGCTCCCATCGCCAAACCGTGGTCTTGGATTTAAGTGCTACTTATTTTAGTCTGTATTATTGCATTAATTAACATTCAAGATCAGGATGCATCAAACATAGTTTCAGTCAACCGTTTAAATCTCAAGCTCAGCAGAATAATTAATTGCCATTTCAGGTTGAAATGTATTAGTCATGTTGACATTTCACACTGCATGTAATTTACATTATTTGTGCATATAGCGTTTTGTCTGATATGAAATTTTTTTTGAAATTTTCATTATGCAGGCTGTTTTGCTGATTGGAGAGCAAGGAACAGCCAAGACTGTTATCATCAAGGGCTACATGTCAAAGTATGATCCTGAGACCCACGTGGGCAAGAGTCTCAACTTCTCTTCTGCGACCACACCACTCATGTTCCAGGTAAAGCCATCTGTTTACTTTCCTCTTAATTAGTTTAGGTTTAATTGCTTGCGGTGTCATTCTTTACAGTTTCATCTAAAGATGCTGCGAATGTGTGAATGAATCTGTGTTAACTTATCATGTGAAATAATATTGTTGGATGTCTGGTCTGATTAATAATGTGCAGGCTGGAGGAAGGACTGCTGTCTTTTCCCTGTCCATGGCTAAGCTGCACATTGATCAATCTGTTATTATGGATTATGTCTGAGCGGAACTTTTGCTGTCTTTGCTCCCCCTGTTTCTCTTTCAGAGGACAGTAGAGAGCTATGTGGATAAGAGGATGGGGACCACTTATGGTCCCCCTGCTGGGAAGAAAATGTCAATTTTTATTGATGATATCAACATGCCTGTCATCAACGAATGGGGAGACCAGGTTAAGGATCATTAACATTAATTGAAATACTAAAAATATCCTTTTACTATCTACCTCAATTAATTAAACATTTCTAGTTGGGTCTTTTTGTTCTGGAGTCATGAAAGATGATTTAATTTCAATTTCATTCATCATTTATTAGATTTTAGAATATTTAATTTTGTACATTTCTGTGACCTAATTGGATGACATAATTAAATTAACTGATGATAACAGCAAAGAAGAATGCTAGCATGAACTAATAATATAAATAAAATAAACCTCTTCTTGATTTAAGCTTATTTTTTGGCCCTTCATCATAGGTGACTAATGAGATTGTCAGGCAGCTGATGGAGCAAAATGGCTTCTTCAATCTGGAGAAACCGGGAGAGTTCACCAATATTGTGGATGTTCAGTTTCTGGCAGCTATGATCCATCCAGGAGGAGGCCGTAATGACGTCCCACAGAGACTGAAAAGGCAGTTCTCCATCTTTAACTGTACTCTGCCCTCCAATGCTTCCATTGACAAGATATTTGGTGAGTAAAAAGAGTGCAGTGGAATCTTTATTGATGTATTTATTGGATCCAAACATTTGTTTAATCATACTTATTTCATCGTACTTCCTTGTATTTGTTGCTACAGAAATAAATCGGTATATGTTAACTCAAAATTATTTTTCATACTTTTGATAAAATTATATGCTTTGGTCTCTTTCCAACCCTCAATTTAACAACTACCCCACCATATACCCTATAATAAAGGTGTGATTGGTGAGGGCCACTTCTGTGCACGTCGCGGTTTCACCAATGAAGTTCGGAGCACTGTACACCACTTGGTGTCTCTGACCCGCCATCTCTGGCAGTCGACCAAGGTCAAGATGCTTCCAACTCCTGCCAAGTTCCACTACATCTTCAACCTGAGGGATCTGTCTAGGGTCTGGCAAGGCATGCTCAATACCAACGCTGAGGTGGTCAACTCTGTCCAGGTGAGAAGATTTAAGGGTCTTTTAAACTAAATAAGTCTCACACTGTGCCATCAATCCAAATGCAAAAATAGAAGTCATATAAGTACTACACTTAAAATACAGTGTCAGCCATAGTTCAATGATGGTACAGCATGTCAATGCCAGTTTTACAACAACCAGGTTACCACAGTGCTTTAACATGATTTTTCGCAGTAGTCTGGTGTTTTTGTGCATGTAAACGGAGCATAAGAGAAGTAACATAGTGTGGAGCAGTATAGCGTGTTATGATGCAGACAAATAGACCCTGACATAGAAGGGAGATTAAAATCCCTAAGTATGTGGTAGAGCTACTGTATGACTACATGATATATTAAGATGTAATAGAGTTACAGCATTGGATAGAAGAGTTTGTTGGAAGGGGAGACTACGATAGATAATCCTAGCATTGCAAACTCAATTTTTGCTGAGGTGGCCCAACTCCCTGTTGGTTTGTGGCCTCACTGAATAATTGAATATGATGAAATATATCTTCTATATAAGGCTGCCCAGAGTCTAGTCAAACATGCTTAACATCACTGCTGAGGCTGCCAAGTCAACTCAGGAGACTTGGACTACACCAGGCAAGACTAGAATATACTGAACCACTTGAACACGGAATATAAATAAACTATCCCTGGGTTTTTATTTCATGACAAGGTTGCTCTCTGTGCATAATCCTATAATGAATACATCTAAGCAATGTCTGGTTTTAATTACATTGATTTATGTCTCTCTGGTTAAAAGCAATGCGCTACAATGGTTCCATTAAGGAATGACGCAGGTCCTCCTAATCAGTGCTATATGTCATTTCCTATGCTCTCCGTATCTTGGTATGCAATAGACCTGGATTGACTGAAGAGAGACTTATCCCAACAAAAGGTTTTTGAATGAGAGCAATAACACAAAAACATGATTTCCAGGTGCTGCTGGCTTTGTGGCAGCACGAGTGCAAACGTGTGATAGCTGACCGATTTACCATGCCTGAGGATGTAGAGTGGTTTGACCAGGCTTTGGCAAAACTGGTAGAGGAGGAGCTTGGCGAGGAGTACAAGAACACGGTGGACAATGGGCTAGACAGATACTTTGTCGACTTTCTACGAGACGCACCTGAAGCTACAGGTACCGACCGATCGAAAAGACACTTCACTGAAAAATTTCATCAACGTTGTAGTTCTCTCTTGAAATTACAGGAATTTCGTTTTGGTATTGTGATCATTTTAATGTAAAATGTACCTTCCTCACAGGGGAAGAGCCAGAAGAGTCGGACTTTGATTTGCCCAAGGTGTACGAGCCTATTGAATCGTTTGAGAGCTTAAAGGACCGTCTCAACATGTTCCTGAGCCATTACAATGAGAGCATTAGGGGCACTGGCATGGACATGGTCTTTTTTCAGGATGCTATGATACATCTGGTCAAGGTACTCTAAGCATGCTGTTTGTCTTTTTTCATAATTTAGCTGCATTAGTGTGGTTAAAGTAAAGAAGTGGTAATGTTAACAAGAATAGATATCGCACGACCTTCACATTAAATACACCCGAAAAATGTATGATCCTTTTGTTTTTATTAAATGGTCAATGCTTTTTATATTTGAAAGCTCTACAATGATACAACTTGTCACATATATACGTTGATTAATGCTAGTTTTGTGTGTATGTTTGGTTTTGCGTTGTGTAGGTGTCGAGGATAATCCGGACGCCTGGAGGCAATGCCTTGTTGGTGGGGGTTGGGGGTTCAGGCAAACAGAGCCTGACCAGACTGGCCTCATTCATAGCTGGATACAAGATCTTCCAGATAACTCTCACTCGGTAATGCTCTCATAACCGGTGTATTTGCATGCATACAGCAGTTAATCCTTATCTATACATCCTAAATTTAGCCGTAATTTCTAGATGCTTAATCTTAATAGTAACCGGATGCTAATATCAAATATTGAATATCAAATTGTAAAACTTACAAGATTGTAAGAAGATTGTTGAACACCTAAGGTAATGCCCGCCCGTACTTTTTGTTTTTGCTGATTATGGTCTGGCGAGGCATACACACACCCAGGACAGCCATCATTTCATGTAGGCTGTAAAAAGGATGATTGACAAGTGCTCTGTTTCACTCTGACATCAGCATGAACCCATCCCACACAACGATCAGCAATCATTCTTTTCATTTTCAGACCTAAGAAATATTCCAGCTGCTTTGGAAAAGTCAAATGTCTCCTTAATTATCCACCAAAATCAATTCTGAATGTATTTGAGGAAAGAAATAAGCCTTGCAGTTAAGAAGAGAACCATGCTTGATTGAATTTTTATTGTTTACTAGTTTTTCACGGTCCATGAGTTTGGAATGATACTGAGTCACTTTATCATTCTGGCAGAGGCCAGGCTAAATTCCCAAGTGGATGTTTTCATACTAAACTATTTTCACACTCTGTAAAGCTAACCCTAACAGGCTGCACCATGTAGCACTGCAATGCAGTTATTTTCTAGACTACAAGTACCCTGTAACATGCAATACCATGCTGTTCAATTTGGAGCCAGCTATCATTACTTTTTGAGCTTAAACTCTATAAATATTTTTTGTTAATTGTTATGATTAGCAAAGAGACCATGAGGCTGCCACCCCTGGTCTCTTTGCAAATATTTAATCGCCATAGAAAAAACTGAAACAAACAAATCCACCCTGTAAAAAGAGTATGTTGGTTTTGATTTCATATCTACAGAGTATGAATATTCTGTCTCAGTTCTGACATTTGAGAAAGATTCAGCATTAATCTTTCAGGACGAGATACGTTCTCAAAGAAATGGAATCAGATGTTTGTTTACTGTTTAATTGCTTCCTATGAGACTCTTTTCAGTGCAGTTGATTCACCAGAATAAGAAGAACTTTCCTTTGCTTCAACTGTGTCATTTGTCTCTGCTTGCTCTGTGTAGGACACTTGTCTGCCTCGATTGTCTTTGTATGTTTCTTGCTCTCCATGTGTCCCCAGTCCCCATGTGCATTTGTCACCATCATATTTCCTTCCTATTGCCTGCTTTTTTCCCCCAACAGATTTTCAGTGTTTGCTATTAATATGAATGAGCCTCGTGTTTCTCCTCTTGGCTTCACAGCCCACTCTAGCGAAAATGGAAACCTTGATTTTATGTTTTTTTTTCCTCTGCTTGTTCTTCTTTTTCCACATACACAGACTGTTGCCTTTTAAATGCACATTCAGTACAGTTATGTCTCTTTTTCTCATGCAGACTCAAGTTGACTGTCGTTCTCTGCAACCTTAACTTTCTTATAGCTTTCATGTAAACTATCCCTTTAAACTCACCATAACACTGTTACTCTCTTGCTGGAGTTTTTTTTTTTCTTTTGCGTGCATTCAGTTTCTCACTCGTGTTTTTGTGCGATTAATTCCACCCATTAGTCATCCACTTTCACACTCTAGCTTATTTTTAATAATACTCTGGTAACCTCTAGTTTACACACAAAAACAGATGGAGGCACATTTGAAAACAAGGACACTGCTTGCTTCTTGACCACCTTTCAAGCTAGAAATCTTTTCTTTTTTACCACCCTCCACTAATAAAAGCACCCAAAATCCAAATGACACCTTTCGATGTTTTCACACACATTGACGCATACACACAGCTCCATTACAAGGCTTCGAGTGATTACATCTTTTGCCTTTTCACTGTTTTCATCACACCATGCAGTATATGCATATTCAAAACCATGTTTGCAGATGACTGTTCCAAATAATTTAATCATAACATATTTAGAGATGTCTTGTGTAATAATCTTTATTTTCATATTGGAGTGAAGCAACATGTATTTCAGCAATGCACTGAACAATGCCACGGGGATGCTACTGCTGTTAGAGGACAATATAATGTACAATTGCACACTGTGATGAAGTTCAAATAGTACATAATTCCTAATTCATATAGCATCATTCATGTAGTCAAATGTATTCAAACAGTTACACGCATACTCACAAACACATGGCCCCACACATAGTTTTCCTTTTTTAAATCCCTTTCTATCAATTTTGTTTGATCTGACAACAACAGAATCTGTGAAAACAATGTAAGTGCATGATTTTTTATGACTTCTGTTCCTTTCCAGCTCATACAACACAGCCAACCTGATGGATGACCTGAAGGGTTTGTACAGAACAGCTGGCCAACATGGCAAAGGCATCAGCTTCATCTTTACTGACAACGAAATCAAAGATGAATCCTTCCTCGAGTACATGAACAACGTCCTGTCTTCTGGGGAGGTAAAATACATTTAACAAGAAACTTAACGGCAGCTGGTGTTGTTGGCCAGAAGTTCACAGAGTTCAATTGCCAAAAGGTCGTCCTTGATTTGGTGCTGTTAGGCAGGAACAATCACAGGAGTCTGCATTCTGCCTCACAGTGAACATACCAGAAATATAGTTTAGGTCAGCATTAGACCATGTATAGCCTTAGGGCAGTGAAATTTTACATTTATTTCAAATCTGCCAGGCAGGACAAGGGACAATGGTGTCTGTGAAAGGATCTACAAAACTAAAATGGCATGCAGATGCATTGCACAGCAGTAGTCTAAATATAAAATGGAGCAGCTTTCTAGATTAAAGATTAAGATTTTTTTAAAGCTTGGTTTCAGGAAGATGTTGATTTTCAAGATGTTCTGCAGCTGGAGAGACGAAGAAGACTGAATAATCCTCGCCAACTTCACTGATTAATCGGGAGGTCACGTACACATAGCAAGTGCTGATCCAACAGGTCAGCCAGCTTAGAGACTGGCTAAATGACTGACGCTACTACTATGCCTATATTATATTAAGTAGGTTATAAACCAATGTGTCTTCAGGATTCAGAACAAGTTGAACCCTGTTCTTTCTAAAAAAATAATGCAAATTCTAGGCATGGTTGGTTGGCAAGTCATCATTATTTTTTACGGTTAATGATATCAGGTTGGCCAAATGGAGTCTCTGAATAAGCACAGTGAGAGCAACTCCAAGAATAATGTATAGAATAAACCATTTTTACTGCTATGATCTCATACACTGCTACAACACAATGTTATTCTACATTCCCATACATTATTACATTTAAGTCTTGCTTATCAGAGATGTGTACAGTGTATGAAAAACAGCTCCTATATTTGGCTAAATACATTGATAAGACAGACAAAAAATATGAATATGTATTTCTCCCATAGCACTAATGCGTTTCTCTGATTTATTATGTTTTAATGAGTGCACTGGCACATTTGTGGCATTTTTACAGCAGTTTTGATAATCAACACAAACACATTTATTATGAGGAAAGCCTACTGTGAATGCACAAAGCTGCTGCAGTGACACATACATTGATATCACCTAGTTTGTCCAGCACAAAAACCTCAATTATGCTGAAACTGACAGCTGGCGTTCACCCATGAGTGAAAAAAACATTTCAAGATGTGATAACAAGGTGGTGACGGCACAGACCTACAGAAGAGAAAACCATACAGTCTCTATCTGAGTGATGAGTGGTGCAGTTTATCTCAATTCCATCAAATTAAAAGGCAAATTGCATTTTCCCTGCACTACGATAGCATTTTACAATTATTATCTCATCGATTTGGATGTAATGAATTGAAGCTGTAAATGACCGAGACATACTGCTGGGTCTTCTCTGTACTGCAGCACTCTGCATTACAGCTGCAACATGGCTTTTCCTCCCCTGTATTACCCTCTAACAGCAGAAATAGCAGCATGTGGCTTCAAGGTCAAGTGCCAGTGTTTGCACATTTCTCTGCTGCAGTCTCAGAATCATCCACTGTACTGGATCCAGTTGTTGTGTAACTAAGGACATGTTTTCTTTGCTCTTTACCCTTTTTTTCTCCTCTTACGTCTTTCCATGCTCTTTTCCTCCACACCTACTGTTCCCAATCATTGTCTTCCTTTCATTGTCTGTTTTCCCTTGTGATTTTCATCCTGTTATGTCTCTCCATTCTCCCTTGTTGCCCCTTTTTCCATTTGTACTCCCTAGTCCTACTCTTCATACTGTCTTCTTTGTCAGCAACGAGCTGTGAAAACAGGGCCACGTTTTTATAACAGCATTTTAAAGCTAAGCATAGCCCATGTTGTTCATCTTCTTACATTTTAAATTTCATTTACATTTCTTACAAGTTAAACACGCTGGTGAAAGGTGAATGTCTTGCTTACGTATGCGTAGAAGGTAAAGAGCATCTTAAGAAGCTCAGCATCTACATGAGTAATGGTGAAATAATTTAGTTTTTATTAATGGTATGTTTTCATCTATACTTTTTGATGTCGCCTGTGAAAAGCTTGTTTGATCCTGCAGTGCGACATTTTTTAAATGATAAAATAACCTACCACTAACAAGTAGACATTCAGAATTAGTCCAACATAGGCACATTTAATAAGATCAGGAGAGGGCATACTACAGAGGAGAACA
Source organism: Gadopsis marmoratus (assembly GCA_036023855.1). Classification (NCBI taxonomy): domain Eukaryota; kingdom Metazoa; phylum Chordata; class Actinopteri; order Centrarchiformes; family Percichthyidae; genus Gadopsis; species Gadopsis marmoratus. Next base: position 16,851 of record JAVQJF010067579.1, read on the forward strand.
ATTTTCTTAAAAAATAAATATTTTATATAATTGCTGCTGTGCCCCAAACCAGGCCTCATTGGTTCATCCACTCATTGGTTGATTTACACCTGCCATTACACATCACCATCCTCCTCCACTTCTGGTTGTATATGGGTACTACCACCTCAACGGCAGTGATGTGCATCATAGCCATCACAATGATGACTGGCCAGCACTTTAATGGCCAACAAGGATTTAATAGATGCGATTTTTCAGCTCGACTTTCTGCTTCTTCCAATACTACATAAATCTGATCTGGCCGAAATTCCTTTTTTGAACTTTCCCTTACTTTTACTGTTTTCTCTTGTAGTTTGTATGTACGTGTGAATTTTCTGTTGCCAAAGTCAACTTAATTGCAGAGTGACAGCACCTGCATGAGTTGTTTAAGCTCCTGTTTAATATGCTTGAGAACTGATTCGACTCGTTCTTAATTTCTGCTTTGTGCATCAGCCAAATTCATCAAAGCAGGCTACACTAATATTGATTTCTTGTACATACTTCCATCTATAGAAATTAATGCATAATATAAAATGTATCAAAACTCTTGTTCTTTTTCTCTGGTGTTTAATTTATGGTTAGCATTTTTTAATATACAACATTGCCCTCAATGGAAAAAAAAGAATCAGTTTATCAACAATTTACCTCTATGGGCAGCTGTTGTATTTGCTTTTTAGGGGATTTTTTTCATCTTACTTTTCTTTCACCTAATTTTTATCCAGTTTTCCCTACTTTTGCCTTTGGTTTACTACTTCTTATTAACCTCTTTCCTAATCTTTTTTCTGTCCTTTCATTTTTCATCTACTTCTTCTCTTTTCTAATCTTCCTTTTGTTTTCTATTGCTCCCTCTGCCTCATCATGATGACATCCCTATCCACCCGCTCTTCCACCTCATCCTGCCTTCCTCTACCGCCCATCCTAAATAACAATTTAAGCAACAGCTGCTGTATCAGGGGGAGCAAAAAGAAAAGGGGACATGGGGAGAGTGTTTGTCTGGGTGTTGTTTGTGTGCAGGTGAGACGTTTATAGAGAGAGAGAGAGACTTGTGTTGTAGAAGTGTTAGGATGACTGTATGTGTGAGACAGTGACAGAGATGAGGAACCAAGAGGAAGAGCGAGTTTTGAGGTTGTTTATGTGAGAGTGACCCAGCAGCACACTGAGTGAGTCAGTCTCTCTCGCTCTCTCAGTGAAAAGGTGCAAAAAGCTATACGAAAAGATGCAGTACCACTATCCTCTAGGTCAAACCTGGACGAAGTGGGTGTGTTAGGACAGATTGTTATTCCTAAACCTGACTTGATACTAAACCTACACTTTACAAAATGTAAAACAGCTGTGTGTTCTCTTAATTGATGCAGTCCAACCAATATCTTTAGGACTAACAAACCAATAAAGATAGATCATATGATTTGACATTTAAGAGTCCGTGTGTTTCTGTCCTCAGGTGTCCAACTTGTTTGCTCGTGATGAGATTGACGAGATCCTCAGTGATCTCATCCCTGTCATGAAGCGGGAGTTCCCCAGGCGACCGCCAACCAATGAAAACCTGTACGAGTACTTCATGTCAAGAGTCCGTCATAATCTCCACGTTGTCCTGTGCTTCTCACCTGTTGGGGAAAAATTCCGCAACCGGGCTTTAAAGTTTCCAGCACTGATATCCGGTTGCACCATGGACTGGTTCAGCCGGTGGCCAAAAGATGCTCTTGTTGCAGGTACATTTCATGAACAATTTGAATTCTATATTGGTTGATCTGCCTATCTAATGGTAGCATTTGTTTCCCAATATGTACAGTGGCTGCTGTAAAATCAGATTAAACTGACTCATTTATCACTCAGTCAGCTTGTTAACAATGTGTCCATTGTGCTTTCTAATTACTGAAACAACATTGCAACATATCAAATTGTCTTTGATAGATAGGTAAATGGCAGCAGTAAATCACAGCAGCATGACTGCAGTTTTCTATCATTTGTCTATTATGATAGGAATTGCTTCAGAATGTAGTTTAGAAATGCCTTCAACTACGCTGATATTATATTTGTAGGGTTACAAAAAATGGAATTACAATCTATAAGTCTTTAATTTCAGCTATTTTAAATCTGCACTGCTCATTTTGGCCTGGAAAAACAATCTTTTGCAGCACATCAATTGTTGGCATGTCAGTTTTCTTTTAGAATAATAATTGTGAAAATGTCAATATTATGTAATATTGCATATTTGTTGAAGAATGACAGATGTATGCAGTAATACGTGTAGCCAATAATCCATGATGTCCCATGCAATTTCACAGTCAACATGGACAGTATTGAGTATGATTACAACTGGCAATCTGGTGTCTCTACCCAATATCCAACTCCTCCCTTGCTCTCCATCCCCCCCTCCCCAGTTTCAGAGCACTTCCTGTCCGTCTTTGACATTGACTGCTCACCCCAGGTTAAAAGTGAGGTAGTCCAGTGCATGGGTTCTTTCCAGGATGGCGTGGCAGAGAAGTGTGTTGACTACTTCCAGAGGTATAGTATTTTTATTAAACAAGCTGCCCCTTTATGTCTACAAAAGCATCAATCCAGGTATTTTGTGACTTTATCAGAGAGAGAGGAACGATGACAGGAAATGCATCAGTGCGAAACCAACCGGAGACATTATTGTTCGTGCTCAGTGCCCCAGGGTTTCTTAAAATATAGCAGTAATTTTAGACCCATCAGAGGAATTTCTTTTAGAAAATCTTTCAGCACAAATGTAAAATTGAGTAATGGTGCTTTAATGGTTAAGGTAAAAACATTGTTCAAATAATTCTACTTTTTAATATGACATGAAGTTAACCTAACGTAATCTATTTTGCATCTAGATACCGACGGTCCACTCATGTCACACCAAAGTCCTACCTGTCTTTCATTCATGGCTACAAGAGCATCTATAAGGAGAAAAAGTCTGAAGTCCAGACCCTGGCCAACAGGTAAACAGTCTTGAAAGTTAATATAAAGTTAAATATTTGTTGTACTTTCTTTTAATTGCACTTTTAGCTTTTGTCGAATTTAATCCCAATTTTCCCCTCTGGGGATGAATAAAGGTGTATCTTAGAATCAGAAACTGCTGCATGTTGTCAATTGACAATTAGTTAGGGTTGCGTTGTATAAGATTTGTTTATTAGATGAAAAACGTTGTTGAATCTTGAATCTGTGGTCTACTCTTTCCCTTAATCACCACGAGTGGCCAGTCATAATTGCGCATGATTAGTACATTTCCTGAAAAATAACAACTGTTTAGATTTTCAAAGAACTGTGTCACAGATTGAACCCAAACTTAATCCATAGTTTAGTCCAAACTGACTCCCTAATGGAATAGACAGTGATGGATGATCAGAACACAGCCTAATAAAGTAAGCTATTGTCAACAGGGCCAATCCAGATCCATAGTTTGAGTCATTTTTTGAAAGTACAGCATAAACTACAGCATTAAAAGACACAAGATCTCATAACAAGATTTCTGTGCAGCTTTTGTGTCTGCTTATCAGCTATCCCCAAGCCTCCAAAGATTTATTGGCAACTGTTACGTCCCCACTCTAGTCTAGGGGTGTGGCAGGGAGATAAACGAGTTCCTAACATCAATCATCAAAAAGACAAAGATTTGATGTAACTGGTAGGTCTTTCATTAACCAACCACAAGTAGTAACAATTTACTGGGGAAGAAGTGGAGATGACTGGAGAGGGGTGACTGCCAAAGTAACTGAAAGAAAGATAACAAAACAAATCCTAGCTGATCGTCTATCTGTGCAAGGAAAACAACAACAAAAGTCCTGCTACCTTCTCTACAAAACAGCAGTCAGAACAACAAGAGCAGCATCACCCACTGACCTAGTGTGTCTAACAATCAGATACTACGAGAATGAAATGTATAGGGTACTCGACTTACCTAGTCCAGTCATCTCCCCTCTCTCCCCCCCGTACTATACAACAACTGTTTCTTAGCATGAAGCAACCAAAAGGTTTGTCCGCACAGCCCCCTTCTGTCCTCCTGCACAGCTCCTTTGTAGTCAGTCAATCAGCCGCACAGTTGGGACCCAGGATGATAGGCACACCTGATAGCAACACACAACACCAGCAAACCACTCCCCTTTTTGCCTTTCATGTCACAGCAATGAAGATATTATGACATTTAGAATTTTGATCAAGAGGTCATGACATTTAGAACTGAAATCAGACACATGCTCCTAGCCGACCAAGGATGGAAAGCTGTTTCCCTGTTAAATAATGTGCAAGTATTCTCGCCACCTGGTGCCCAGTGGAACAAAAATCCTATCAGAATGTCACGTAGTTCTTCTTGAAAGTTATGTTAATATTTTTCCTGATTAGGATGAACACTGGCCTTAAGAAGCTGAAGGAGGCATCAGAGTCTGTAGCAGCACTCAGCAAGGAGCTGGAGGTGAAGGAGAAGGAGCTACAGGTTGCCAATGACAAGGCTGATATGGTAGGTTTCAGGCAGAGTGGTTTTCTGTGCGTGTGTATTTTCTGGACCTGAGTATTCCCTATTCTGATCATTTGTGGATATATTTTTCTGCAAGTGTATTTGCACGTACAGCAGTGAAAGTAATGGTGTGCCTCAGAATAAATGAATGAGTAGATGACTAAAAAAGTCACCTATAAAGCTTTACTAATAATTAGAGATTAAATGGAGGGGTACATTCCTTTTCATTGCTGGAATTTGTTTTAATAATATAAAGATCTATTATTATGTACTTAGGTGGTGAAGCTCCTGCAGTGTGTGAAACAAGACACATGTGTAATGGGGTCCAAGTTGTGTGTCCTACAGCTGTGTCGGGGTTTATGTAGTAATAGTAGTTTTCCAGTTATTACTTTCATCATTCATATCCATGTCGTCATTCCTGTGTGCCACGTATATCTTAGGTCAGTAAAATGTTGAGTAATAACTGGCATTAAAAATTTATACAGCAGTGTTATTAACCAGTTATTTTTGTTTCTTTGACATTAAAGCAGGGATAAGAGATTGTTATAAAAGAGATTGCATTGATTCATGGCCATGTTTTATTTTCTGTGCATGCACCCAGGTATTGAAGGAGGTGACGGTAAAAGCCCAGGCGGCAGAGCGAGTGAAGGTGGAGGTGCAGAAAGTGAAGGACAAGGCCCAGGCCATTGTGGACAGCATCTCCGCTGACAAGGCCATCGCTGAGGAGAAACTTGAAGCTGCCCGGCCCGCTCTGCAGGAAGCAGAGGCTGCACTGCAGGTATGGGACTGCATGGGGCAGAAATGTTGGATTTATGATGCCCAGGTGTCTGCTGGACTCCATTTCCCTCAGGTGGACAGATTTGAGTCCAAACTTGTTCTGTAAGTAAAAACACGAGTTAAAGAATGATAGACTGCTCACACAAAGTATTTATACCAATTTAAATCTTCTCATCTCGACTATTGTGTCTCTCGATACTTTTGTACAACTGATGCGTCTTTCACTTTCCTTCAGCTGGTCCAGAATACGGCTATTAACAAGACTGTTATTACCGCAGATCCTGCATCGCTTTACTGGTTCCCAGTTAGTTTTAGAGTTGAATTTGAAATACCCCCATTTGTACAAAGCACTGCATGTTCTTGCTGATTCCAATACTGCACAGCTAGACATCCAAGGTGACTCATTTCATTCAAGCCTACTGCTTCCTCATGACTTTCTCTGCTACTCCTGTTACTGTTTGTCCAAGTATAAGTTTGCCCTAAAATACAGCTTGGGGGTCAAAAATTGTCAGCAAACTGTGTTGTGGAGCGGCTTATTGTGCTCCTGTGTGTGACTTAATGTCTCCCCCACCAATATTTGTCTTGCTCTCTCACTTTGTGTTGCTTCAGGGTGCCATTTAGTGCACTCTATGACATGCTGTGTGTAGCTGCATGCAGGTTTTGCCTTCAGCCTTTCCACCCTGGTGTGTTTTTTATATGTGTGTCTAAAGTTAGCATGGTGCTCTGGGGCCTGGAGCGGCATTGTAATTAAGTCTGTCGTAGATGGTTGCATACAGATCCCCTTATAGAAGGTCCCTAATTAGAATTTTCCTCTTGCTGCTGTGGATGGATATCTTTTATATTTCCAAACAGGCAACCCTTGGGAAATACATTTGGAATGATGATCATGCCTTATAATCATGTATTTTTCAAACGCATATGTTGGGGAGGTTTAAATAGAGCTGTGGTGCACATGACTGTACTGTTATTGTAGAACTAAAGACCGCTTTCCACTCATTCAAGTGTCTTCTTCACTTCTATTGGTTAAGAGATTGAAGCATTCACTATGAACGTCATTCACATCACACTGTAACATGAGACTCCTTAAGGTCACATGAGTTTTCATAGAAACAAAATTACAACCAAAGACTGCGGCTCAGCTTTGCCTACCTAGTCATGTTGGATTTATCATGGCCATGTATTTGCTTGATTATGAGCATATAAAGATTATTTTTTTATTGATTGCATGAAATGGTTATCAGGTTTGCTGTTACTAAATGACCAAAAATATATAATTTATATTGCTAAAATAGTAATGCCATGCAATTAGGTAACTGGTCCCAGAGACCAAAGATAAATGCTGTCCTGTGGGTGTAGTTTATGTGCCATATACTTCACATACTGCACTACTGTGAAACAAAAATCATTATTACTTAAAATAATGTGCGATCCGAAGAGATCTAGAAATTAGCAATTTGGTAATTAAGAGTAAACAATTAGTTTCAATAGTGGCCTTCAAGTCAGAACCTGCACAAAGTTGATTGGCCATTTGTGATCAAGCAAGAAGACCAACAATAATGCAAACACAAACACAATGAATGAATGAATGAATGAATGAATGAATAAATTTTAAATTGAGGTTACCTTATTGAGACATATTCATAAAACTGTCTGCTGACAGACTCTCTGGGAGATTAACACTACACTAGGGCTGATAAAATGGAGCAGGAAGGAGAGAGCAGAAACGAGGGAAAGTGCAAAAAGGAGAAGAGATGAGACGAGCGGCCAGGGGGCCTGATGGAGCAGCCGAACAACTCTCACTGGGACATTTTCCTTACTCTCCTACCGACTCTCGCATTTTAATCAGCCCCTTGAAGTAACACTCTGTCTCTCTCCGTAGAACTCCCATCATCCTGTTGGAGTTATACTTACAGTCTTCATGCTTTCTTTATTTCCCTCCCTCCCTCACCTCATTGGTGCCTCTGGTTGTAATTTCTCTGCACACTTCCTTTTCAGTTCACATCAAAAAGCTAATCATTAAACATTCAGATATACAGTCAAAATTCCTCTCCCCCATATTTCTTTTCTCTGTACCCACACAGACAATTAAGCCATCAGACATTGCCACTGTACGAACACTTGGTCGCCCCCCCCACCTCATCATGCGGATCATGGACTGCGTGCTGCTGCTCTTCCAGAGGCGGGTCAATGCCGTGAAAATCGAACCAGAGAAGAACTGCAACACGCCGTCCTGGCAGGAGTCCCTAAAACTCATGACAGCCGGAAACTTCCTGGGCAGCCTGCAGGTACACTCGTTAATTTGGAAAACGCAAGATGATTTATTTACCAAAATAAAATTATTGCCAAAAAATATAATATAGTCTATATAATATTATAGACTCTGTATTAATATCCTGTGTAAACTATTGTTTTAAGATGCTACCAAGTGCTGCTTAGGTGTGTGTCAGTATGCAGCAGTCTGCAGCTCGACTAATCAGCAACATTGTAAACTTTTTGTAGTCACTGGTATAATACTCACTTTTGAATAGATAAAATGAGCTGCTGTTATAGTTGCCTGTTCTCTTCAGGGAGGGCGTTGGCCTCCATGCAGTCTTAATCCTGCAGCCTACAATCACAAAGCTTCTCAAAGTACTTTATAACCATGATATTTGATATTTTTTTGTTTTTGTAACAGTAATAAGAAGATGATCAAAGACTATTCTTTGAGGTGACAGATGTATGTTCTTGTATACTGTATATTAGCTTAAGAGCCTAGAAATTCATGTTTTAGCCAATCAATTTTTATAGCCTTATTTTTAACAACAGTAATTTGAAAGGCAAGGTGGCCGATAATGTGTAAAAGGCACAGTAAGATTTAATGGTCTTGGATTTTACCCATCAAATTTGAATCCACAACTTTCTTAGATTCTTTGATTTGTGACTTGTTCCAATTTTTTCCTCCTTGTTACATTTTTCTGTGTAGCCATCTCCCTCACAGTTTTTTCTGTTATTTCTATCTCATCTCTTGTCACCCAAAACCACTACGTCACGTCTTTTATATCAGACCTTGTACACCTTCTGTATGTCATCTTTTATCTTTTTGCCTTTTTCTGTCCATCTTTTTTTCGCCCAGCCTTGTACAAACTTTTTTCCTCTTCTATGTTGTGTTCCTCCTGGATTTATCTGTCTCTCATTTCTGCTTCTGAGCTGCTCTACCTTGTCTTTTCCGTCTTTCTCTTTAAACTTCCCACATAATTTCTTCTGCAGCTTTCACTACCTGCTCCACTTCCTGTCTTTGTTTTCCTCAATCGCCACTGCTCTATTTATTATGTTTTCCTAATTTTTCTCTAATTTCTTATAGTTTTACATTCTTTGTTTTTAATTAAACAAAGTTACATGTGTGGTAAATATTTATATTTATGCATACTGACTGAAATAAGTCTCTTTTTTTTGTCATTTAAATGACCCCCCCCTCCACCTTTTCTACCCGTCTCTCTCCCACCTTGCAGCAATTCCCCAAAGACACCATTAATGAGGAAATGGTGGAGCTGCTGCGGCCGTATTTTGACATGCCTGACTACAACATTGAGACAGCCAAGAGGGTGTGTGGCAATGTGGCCGGCCTTGCATCTTGGACAAAAGCTATGGCCTCCTTCTTCTCCATCAACAAGGAGGTCTTACCATTGAAGGTAACATACAGTGTAGGAGATCTAGCACATAGGTTCCTTGGTGCAGCAGAGAGGTGTAACAGTACTGTTTGTAGACAGCATGTGACACTAAAAATAGAATGGAAAAACTATCTCAAGGAAAGTTGGTCTTTGGTTGAAACTCAAATACAATTTCGATTGTCGCACGCATTTAGATGCACCTGTCAGCATTACCCTAAAACATGTATAACAGCAGAACAAACACACACTCCTTGGGCCTCCCACTCTTTCCACCCTGAATGAAGAATTATGGTGGAGGAGTTAGGCTTTTATCCATTGATCATGAACATACAAAAATAAAAATGATTAAATTGAATGCATCGCAAGTCAGGTTCCCATTGCCTATTTGAGCTTAATCCTGTTAATACAAACTAGTACAAACCAAAAGTGGATCTCACCAGGCAGGCAGAATGTTCATGAAACTCAATGTACCAGTCACAAAGTAGGGTCCTGAGTGGGATCAAATCCGAGAGAACATATTAATTATTATCTGGCAATTCACCCCCTGTAGTGTGAAATAATAGTTGCTGTTTGTGTGTGAGTAAACATCAGAAGACTTATTTTAAGATCATAACATACTCACCTTTATCAAATACTTTGGTGGTTGGTTTGTGTTCATTGGAACGTATTGTTTGCTAGTATTGATCTTGGATCAGCAAAAGATAAAACATCACACCAATGTAAATATTTCGAATGTATGAACTTTTAAAACTCTTCTGCCTTTCTGTAACAAAACTAAAGGAGACATACTGATTACACCTACAGTAAGGGGGGCTGTGTTTACATCTGTCTGACCCATTTTTCTTTACAATCAAGCTGCACTAAATAATTGCTTCTTTGCACCAGCACATCAGTTTTTCTGTCTGTATTTATTTATTTTTCCAAGGAATTATTAATTCCATACACACAGCAGAAGGTTGCAGAGCTCAAAACTCCACACAAAATCCTTAATTAATATGGTACGGCATCACCCACACGCCTACTAGCTAAACCCAAGTGATTTCATGCAAATTGTCTGTGGATGTCTGATGCCTGACTATGGAGAGAAACTAGTCTCAATATGGTCACAAATGTGTATTACATGATATACAAATGAAAAATAAGATTTACATCCACAAAACAAATGTCAAGCAATTTGAACACACGTAAGAGATTTTAACTTCAACTTCACAGATCGGATCATTTTCGCTTTCACAAAGCGGCCTGTGCATACAAATGTCTAAAATTATTTGTTTAATGTGTGTGCACGGATCGCCTGATATGCATGGATGAGGTCACGTTTGCGTGTGGAGTTTTGAGACTACTGACTGTCTCCAGCTCCACACAGATCCACAAACGCATGCCGTGTTGGTTTAATAAGGTACTGCTCGGTGGTGGACTTCTGCTGGGAAAATGGCCAGTCCATCATGTGCAAACTAAAACACACACATGCTCACAGGATTGATATTTGTGCAGCCCATGCTACAGAAGCAAACAAATGTGCTTCAAAATCTAGTTACACTATTCATAAAAGGCATTTAAATCGGAAATCTTCTCACTAATGATGTACTCTGTAATAACAATTTCCTTATTATATTCACCCTTTCTTTGCCACTAACAGTATTTATTGTGCTAAAGTATTTTCATGGTGATTAATGGGTTTTTTCATTAATGAGAAGATTGCAGCTTCAAATGCCTTTTCCAGTCTGCACCTTTTTATGTGTCTACTCACTCCTGGTTTCATTTTCAAATCACACATCTCTCTCACTTCCTACTTTAATTTAATAGTGTCCCATATCCTCTCTCTCTCTGACTTTCTCCTTTCTCATGCTTTCATTTTCTCTCTCCCTCTCTCCCTTCTCATTCTCTCATGTCCTCTCTTGTACTCTCTCACACTCACACACACACACACACACACACACACACATTTGGTTTTTCCTTTATTCTCTACAACCTCTATGAGAACTCCGTGACTCTCCTCTTTGATCCTGACCTTTTGCTTTAGCGTGGAACACAGCCTGGCAAATTGATTTTTTGGTTTCCAGCTCAGTAGCTTAAACAGCTGGCTAGCCAGACTGCCAGACAGATATACAGTTGAACAGACAGGCAGGCAGAAAGACAGGCAGGGACGGTCCTCTCAGATATCAATAAATATTAAATGAATGCTGCAGAATTCCTCCTCTCCGGGCCACCCAAACACACTCAGATGCACACAAAATTAGAGATTTAGAGAAAAGTTGTGAGTGTGTCTGACTCTAAACCCCTTTCTCCACAGCCCCATTCAGCTCTACCCGGAAAATATCCTCTTTGCTTTTCCTCTGTCGACTCCCTTTCCTCCTCCCTTGCTCCTCTCTTCACCCCTCTATTGCTGTTCATTTCCAGTTTCTCTCCAGCTCCCTCGTTTCCTATTGCAAATCTCTATTCTTGCATCTGCAGTTTGACTCTAGAGGCTTTGACTCCCTTCATCTGCACCTGTGACACGTCTTTACACTGAAAGGATTTACTTCCTACCAATTCACCTCTGTACGTACTTGTTTTATGCTGTCTGGCATAATCTGAGCCAAACCATGTCTCTGACCATTTTGAAAATTGTTTAATCTCTCTGTTGTCTTCTGTTTTTCATAATGAGTTTCATGCTCTCCAAATACTGTCCCTAAAACAACAATAAAACTTCTACCACCTTTCCTCTCTTTTTCTGTCTAATCATCTCCACCTTCACCTCATCTGGTATTTCTGCTCTTTTGTCTTTTATCCGTCCCCCTCTGTTTCTTAGCCCTCTCCCTAGAGAACTGACCGTGACCTGTGTAGGCTTTTAACGTCAAATAAAGGCATCACAGATCCCTCTGTCTCTCTCTCTCTTCCTTTCTTTTTTAGGCTAACTTGGCAGTGCAGCAGAATCGTCTGGCCATAGCTAATGTGGACCTTCAGAAGGCTCAGGCTGAGCTGGATGCCAAGCAGGCAGAGCTGGATGTGGTACAGGGGGAGTATGAGAAGGCCATGATGGAGAAACAGGTCAATAGCTTTACTTACTTCCTCGAAACACAAATATAGACCAGTTTACCACAAACACAAAAAATGTGATATAAAGCAGATCTGAGATTAATTCTAACGTGTGCTGATACTTCTACACCTGGAGCTTTATGCCATTATCTTTTTATCTGAAAAATGTGGCAAATACTTGAGGCATCAGCTACCTTGCACAAACTAGTGACATTTTTCTCTCTTTTAAGACTAATTAATGAACATCAGGTAACATTATACAATGGCTGTTAACGGAGTTATAACAGCACGTGTCATTAGCCTGGATCCAAACCGGTGATCCCATTTTCTTTCATAATTAACTTGCTGTTCCGTGTGACGGTTTAAATTCACACAGCTGTCTTTGTGCTTTACTGATTCAATTAATAATTTAATAATGAGATTTCATTCCCTATCTCAGCTCACTGCTGTCCTCACAGCAGCAGTACGTTTCTTCATGTACAGTATATTTTTATGCATAAACACAGGCTAAAACATTTAGTCCATGAATGGAAACAAAAATGAAAAAAGTGAGCATTAAAATATGTAGGATGACCTTACTGCTAAATTATGTCTATAATTACTATCTTTACATGTACATATTATGCTGAATAAAAGATGTTGTGCCACCTGATGCTATTTATAACCAGGCTGTTTGTTTGAAAGTAGGGTAAAGAAGTTTAACTCCAAATTGATATTTTGATCATTTTTTGATCATCAACATTATACAGTATTTTTCAGTTTTTTCAAATTAACTTACCTTTTGTTAAAATAGATGACAAAGCCTTTACAGGAATCACTGAGGTGGGCTGTCTTTTTAATCACAGCCTGAAGACCTGTGATAACCTGCAATAATGATGGAAAATGACTCAGTCTGCGTCTTTTTTTTTTTTAACTAACACCAGTGGGACACTGTTGTGTGTGTGTGCGCATCTTTGTGAGTCTGTGTGTGTTTGTTTGTCATCATCATTACTCTCTGTTCTATGAGAAATAACAGCATTTAAATGGAACAGTATGTGCATCAACACTCGCTGATTAGAAAATGTGGACAGCCCAAGTTGTCTCCTTTTATAATTTTGTGATTAAGACACAGAGCTGTTCATCTCCAGGGGCCAAAATCGAGATTGAAGGGCCCCCCTGCAGGAGGGTTTTAGGTTCAGATAATTGTGTTGACTTTGGTTTGCCTCTTATGGCTTGCCTCTTATTTAAGAGAAAGCCTATACCAGACGGTCTTTATTGATGAAAGAGGCATTATTGCTGTTGGACCAACAACCTACTTGTGTTATTGCCTGTGAGTAGCTGATAAATTGTGACTTAAAGCATATTTTCGGGCAGTCAGATAGGTTAAACATACTGACAAGAAAATGCAAATGCATCCATCAATCATGGGTCACAGAGGTCCAGAGCCAATGCAAGCCTAACCCAGCTCAGTGATGGGCATCTGCCTTTCACCCAGTTTAGAGTTCCAGTTAACTTAAACTGCATGACTTTGTACTGTGGCACCTGGAGGAATCCCATACAGTTGTAAAGAGAACATGGAGGTATATTTGTCATCAGCTTTATACCAGTGATCCTATGCTACAAAGGGCCTGATTATGTCACTACTGATACGAACATGCACTTTTTGCCCATGTAAACACAATTGGAATTGAAATAAATATCCTCAGATTTACAGAGAATACAAGGTCGAATGAGAGTGGGATGGGTGGATTGAGGAAGAGACAGTTGGAAGAACAGACAGGGTGGCCAAGCAGATGCATCGACCTACTGACCTGTTTGTCTGCCCTCCCTTCCCATCAGACACTCCTGGAGGATGCTGAGCGCTGTAGACATAAGATGCAGACAGCGTCCAGTCTCATCAGCGGCCTTGCTGGCGAGAAGGAGAGATGGACGGAGCAGAGCAAAGAGTTCGCTGTCCAAACCAAACGCCTTGTTGGTGGGTTTTGAATCAAGCATAACTAGTATTCAGAACACTATGACATCAGAGAGATAGATGTCTCTGCAATTTAATGAAAATTAATAACCATTTCCGTTGGATGATTAAACAAATAAAAAACAAGTTACTCTTGGATTACCAGCCTAAGTGCATAATGATATTAATGCATATTAATACTTAGAATTACCAACAATGTGGTCAAAATGTTAGTTTGACTTGACATTTAATTCCTAGCCAAATGGCTCCTCATTTTTAAGCATTTTTTCTTTTTATTGCATTAATATAACGTGCTTAAGCATGGCCAGTTTTCTGACTGCTGGCATTGCTTCTTCAGACTTTTACACAAAGCCAATATTTATGTATTACATCTACACATAGCAACACCTTTTGTCTTTTTGTTCCAGGTGACATTCTTTTGGCCACAGCGTTCCTCTCTTACTCCGGCCCCTTCAATCAGGAGTTTCGTAACCTTTTGCTGAGTGACTGGAAGCGGGAGTTAAAGCAACGTCGCATTCCATTTGACAACAGCCTCAATCTGACCGAACTGCTCATTGATGCACCCACAGTTAGCGAGTGGAACCTACAGGTCAGTCATCTATTTTGGTGACTACTGCCAACCGAATCTACCGTTTTAGTGCATGTTGATATAGTATATTTAGTAGATGATAATTCTATACTGTATGTTTATCTAATTTCTAGGATAGGTACTTGGTAGATAGGATTTGCATTGATCTTTTTCACAACTCAACTGGACAAGCAGTATTATGTGTATTATTTATATCTCACAAAATAAATAAAACATGAGCACAACCACCAGAAACACTACTTGGAAAATGCCTGGAGTTAAAGAATTGTGACACTTTCTCTATGAAAACTTAAAGTTTTGTCTATTTTGTATGAAGATTTCATATTGCAGCTTAGTAATTATTCAATTATTAAAATTAACCTCCATCTTTGTAGGATAAATGTATGTGTCATGTAAACATTTGCTACTACTAAAATACTGTATAGTGAAATAGAATTAGTTAAATGAGGTACAATACTTGAAATAAAAACATAAATTAGCTGACATCTGCTTAAATGAACATCATGATTGAGGCTTAACTAATAATTTGTTTTCCATCTTACAGGGGCTCCCCAATGATGACCTGTCAATTCAGAATGGTATTATTATCACCAAAGCTGCCCGCTTCCCGCTTCTTATTGACCCACAGACGCAGGGAAAAATCTGGATCAAGAACAAAGAGGCTAGGAATGAGCTGCAGGTTTGGGATTTTTTTCATCTGTACATTTTGCTTCAGAATATGTGACCTGTGTTGGCTACCATTTCTTATCACACAAGAACAACAATGGGATTTTTGGTCATCAGGGGTGATACCTGATTGACCCACCAAAATGTCAGTATAATATCTAAATCCCACTGATGGACTGCAGTTTGTCAAATTTTGTTCCTTTGTTTTCACATATTCCTGTCGTTCTGTCTTGTCATGTAATAATGCAGAATTGCCAAAAATTACAACAAAATACTGGTTCATAAATAACAGATTAAATGTTCAGCTTGTGCAGTGTATGGTTTGTCCTCAAATCCTTTTCATTGGCCAACATTCTTTTCCTTTTGTACAGCGCCTTGACAAAGTACTGCAGAATTCTGTAGACATAAGACAAGCTATGTCTACTATGTCAAGCTATGTCTGACCCTGTTAGGGACAATCTCTGAGCCGAGTGAATGCATTCTGCAATCCTATTATGAGTTTCCTAAAGACGAATTTTCCCAAGCAGTGGGTTGAAACCACAAGTGACCTCATCAAATCAACTGCATTTATTTTTATAAGATTTTCTAAAAATGGCTCATCTTAAAAAGTGATGTGTTATTAGTTTGACTAGTCACATTCCCCAGACAGAGTTTGGCCTTTGAAACTTAGGAGATAAAAGGGAGAAGTCAAATGTGTGTTTCCTACATTTGACTGAATCAGATGCTTCTCATTGTTTGTCTTAAATTTGCTCATCACTCTGTCTGAAACAACGTGATTGCTGTTGAGGTCAGTTAGTATGGTGATAATGAAATTTTCTTTCTCTATAGACAGAAAGCTTTAAGGCTTACCCCCTTTAAAACCAGATTATTGTTAAGACAATAAAATTCTCATGTGTGGACATGGGACATTGTCATCATTGACTATTGATTGAGATTGATTCTGAATGCTTCAATATTTATGTCAGACAATTACCATTTGTTTATAACCAAATATTAATTGAGGTCCCATATTCTGATCCCAGATCACCTCACTAAACCACAAGTATTTCAAGAACCACCTGGAAGACAGTTTGTCTCTTGGGCGACCCTTTTTGATCGAGGATGTAGAGGAGGAGTTGGACCCTGCGCTCGACAACATCCTGGAAAAAAACTTCATCAAAACTGGCTCCACTTACAAGGTAACATGGCAGAAATAACCCTCCTGAGATCCCCAGGATCCAGATGTTTTTTAATCTTGGTTACAAGAGTGTGAAATGTGCAGGTGCGTTTTGATTGCTGGGGGGGAGGCATGATGGGACTTGGCCAAGTCCCCCTTAACATGCCAACTGTCACACCTGTACTGACGCAGGTTGATTAGCTCAGCCAAGGGAAAACAAGTCCAGTCCCTGACACTGCAAAAAATGGCTAGTGCTGGCTGGAGGTGGAGAGGGACTTTGATTTCTCCAACCATGCCAGCTGGAACACCTGTCCTGAATCCTGTTAATTGTCTTGGGGCAGATTGAGGCTCTGTGCTGTATTGTGAGTGACTGTGTAGAGGTAATTTCTTCCTGTTTCTCTCGGTCTGTAGCACAGAGCATTTCCACTTCTTTTTTGTTCCTTGTGATACTGCAGAGGTTCAGCATCACTAGCTCTTTTAAAAAGATATTAGCTTGTGGCAAATTGTGGCCTCTTTTGACTCTGTGTACCGTAGGTATGCATAAATCTTTTGAAGCTGCATTGACAAAAATGCACTACTCCAGTCCTTTTTAAAACCCACCAGTAGCGAACAAACATATTTCACAACTTGGACCAAGGCCAAGTCTAGAAACACATTTTTTTGACTGCTGCATATTAAAACAAAAAATTGGCTTCTCTTTTACATCTGTCTCCTTTTTTTTTGGGGACAAGTGTTACTCTCCCTTTAAATGCTCACTCTCCAACATCCAGGTGACTCAAGGATTTACTTTTATCTCTCACTTTGAGATTGTAAAATATCTGACATGTTACAGGAATTTTGTATTGCCAAATTAATTTAACTCAATAGTTACCTACTGTATATTGATAGTTACTGCTGTAAAGAAAGGCTGTTGATGGGATCAGTGGTATTAATTGAAAATGTAATTGGTGCTGGTGATTTAGTGGTAGGTAGGTATTTTTTGTCATGTTATGCAATTATGCAGCTTGTTTCTGTGCTTTGTTCAAGTAGTGGATTTGTATTTTTTTAGCAGCTATGTGTGAGATTAAAAGAGCATTTTAATATCCAGGAAAATCAAATCAGGCCTTAAATATCCACATTAGTGAGGTCATTTAATTAGCACTTAAAGTAATTTCAAATTAAATCTAATGGACAAATATGATGCTGCCGTATTTAATATCTAACCGCACTCAATCTGATTTCTACCATGGTCTAATGAATGACTTCATAATGAGTCTTTTCCATTAAACACAATTACTGTATACTAGAGGGTCTCACTGCCTTCAAGATACTACATATTCTGTTGATGAGAAGTGAAATCTAATATTGTTCAACCAGGAGATATTGTGCATCCATCCTGCTTGATATATTTTGCTTTCGCTCTTTTCATTTCTGGCTTGATAGGGAAAAATAGACCGCTCCATCTCAGCATCCTAATTTCCTGAAATGTACTGTTTGAGTTACATAATTTTAATTTTGTAAATTGCAGAGTTTGAATGGTTCTTATATATGTCAGCAATTTATTAACTAAAATGACGCCCCTGAATCGAGCTGTGAATGTGAATTCTCGGTATTACAGGGAATATAGAATTGTACATGACAAGGAAACACTGTAAATTGTTCTCTCTGCCAATTAATTGGTTTGAACTTTCAAAAAAGCATTTTTGTTGCACACATAAATGACTTCTCAGTGTTGCTTGTAAAGATTTGAGTAATTTCCATAAAAGATACCAGGAAGGTCAGTCAAAATGCATGAACTTCAGTTCAATTATACTGTACATCACAACAAGAATGGATCTTTAATTTGTCATCGCAAACCTTCTCTCTCACACACACACGTACACACAAAAAGCTATATCGTAAAGAATACAGGAGATGCGAGAAAGAGGAGGAGTGAAAGTCTGCTTCTAGGCATTGCTCTGTCTCTCATTATCGCCTCTCAGCTCCTGGCTTCGGCTGGTGCTGGTTATTCAGCAGCTGACACTGCAGCTGCCTCCCTCTGTCTCACACGTGCGTCAAACAAACTCCCATGCATGCAATCGCGCACACATCAAACATAACTGCAGGCAACAGGCTCACACATTCACACCCTATGGTGATTGCAAGTAAGCACGTGTTACATGCAGACAGTACATTCAACCAGACGTCTCGGCTACCTAACGAGGGACCCAATTAGACGTTTCTACACTCCCGCCCTCTCCTGAAAAGCTTTAATTTCTGTTAATGTCCTGGTGTGAGGAGGAAATGAAGGTGTCTGTGGCCGACAGCTCCAGGGACAAATCGACAGATGAATAATTAGAAGTTATACTTCCATGAGCGATTAAATGCTGATCAGAGCAAACACAAGGCACACATCCATGACACATGTTCACACACAGGAAATGTTTCTGAGCAGCTGTATCTGCAAAGCATTTGTTCTCTGACACCAGGATACCTTTATTATGTTTCAGTATGGTCTATTCATACAGTTTAAATTAGTGATTGTGATGACAAAGATGTGATTACTCTGTGTTGCTATTGTCTTATTGAAGCGGTTTAGAGAGGATTTTACCAGATTATCAGAATAACTTATTTCCCGCTTTTGATACTTATGCATGTGTATGGGTATTTTGTGTTGACAATATAAAGGATATGTCGATGATTAATAAGGATGGGTCTTTCCCTCTGCCTTGCTTTTTGCAGGTGAAAGTGGGTGACAAAGAGGTGGATGTGATGAAGGGATTCAGGCTATATGTGACCACCAAGCTGCCTAACCCAGCTTACACCCCAGAGATCAGTGCCCGCACCTCCATCATCGACTTCACTGTTACCATGAGAGGACTGGAGGACCAGCTGCTGGGCAGAGTCATCCTCACAGAAAAACAGGTGCCCTTAAACATTATAGCCACCATTTTAGCTGCATATTTAAATTAATTTATACTGCACTATTACATCATTACCAATTATGCCATTATGCAAATTGCTTAGATCCTTATAGCCCTTGGAGACCATTTAAATGCAGACTCCAAACACCTCCCCCTACCGTGTACCATGTTTTCTTTCTCTAACTGTTCTCATCCAGTTGCACTGTCAGACTGACATTCAGGGCAGTGGGTTATCTGCATGTTACTGTGTTGTTTTACTGTCTCACCTGATTTGCTGAAGCAAGATTCAATATTTTCTCCCCTCACTCTCTCTGTTTATCATTTCCTCAGTATTCAGTGGCTTTTAGGAGAGTGTGTAATATGTGAGTCACTCTGACAGTAGTGAAAACCTGTGACTGTTTTTATCCTGCTAATTTCATGTAAAGAATGACATTATCAGTTGGTCTGTAAGTCCACTAATGACCAGACTGCCATAATAAGATAAATGCTACATGTACTTCCATCTTGCTCACTCACAGGCCAAAATGTCAACTTGTGTGTGTGTGTGTTATTACACCAGGAACTGGAGAAGGAGAGGACAGACCTCTTGGAAGATGTGACAATTAACAAGAGAAAGATGAAGGAACTAGAGGACAACCTCCTCTACCGACTGACCAGCACACAGGCAAGGAAATACATCTAAATCTGTGATGAACAACATTGCCTCCAACTGAATTAGGGATCTGGGTGTGTGATTAAAAAAGTTAGAATGTACAAAGGTTGCTCCAGACACCGCTACAGTATCCACACTGATGACGTATTTATGCCTGGTACTTCTTTGCCTTATAAACGAACAGTATGAAAAATAGACTGTTGATGACATTTGCCTTTACATTTGTTCTTTGGAAAGAAAGTTTCATAAATGAGGTCCCGCAATGGAAGAAGAATAGAAACTCGTCCATTAATCCCAGGGTTGGTGGCGGCTCTTCCTGTCCACATGTCGAAGTGTCCTTGGGCAAAACCTAAGTTGTAAAAGCGCTTTGGGAACCATTAAGATTGAAAAGTGCTATATAAGTGAAGTCCATTTACCATTACCATACTGTAGTAATTCCAAGGAATAATATTTACAGTTTCATTCATTTTTCTGACTCAAATGTCTCTTTGTAGGGTTCACTGGTAGATGATGAGAGTTTGATTCTTGTCCTTGGTAACACCAAGCATACAGCTGAAGAGGTTACTCAGAAACTACAGATTTCTGCCGAGACCGAGATCCAGATCAATGCTGCCAGAGAGGAGTACCGACCTGGTAGGTCATGACAACTGTCTCACTGACCGAATTGACACTTGTTTTTTTGGTCATTCACTCTCGTTGTTTACAGCGTGTCTGTTTAGGTTCAATCACACAGTGGATTCATTTTCAGATTCATTTGGATTCATTTAAAATTCAGCTCGAGGAAGGTACAAACATGGACACTGTCCAAGACAATATTTGCTCACCACATCCCTTTAAAACACATTTAGTTCATGATAGAAAAATAAGTCTGTCAATCAGTGATTCATATTTTTTTAAGGTAAACAGACATTTTGATCAAATTCATCATCAGTTTTAATATTGGACAAAGAGTTACGAACATGTGCTTCAACAGCCACTGTTGTTTTGCCATCGATATAGCAATTTTTGTGTTTGTGTGTGTTTTAGTGGCCACCAGGGGCAGTATCCTGTACTTCCTGATCACAGAAATGAGTATGGTGAACGTCATGTATCAGACCTCTCTGAGACAGTTCCTAGGACTGTTTGACCTTTCTCTGGCTAGGTAAGAATACTCTGGCTTTTGCTGCTCTCTGTATGAATTGGTTTCTTTTCTACGAATGGTGTTACAGTGACACCATTGTCTTGGTTGAAACGCACACACGTTTTTTTGCCTACAGAAAGTGATCTTGTGCAACTCCCTGTCAGCCTTTGTCTTACAAAGCTGGCCCACACATTTTGCTCATCTCACTGGGATTTCTAAAGTCTCAGTGGAGGATTTGTCTGTGTTATTGGCATCGTCAGTTGATACTGCTGTTGGAGCACTCGCTACTTTTTATAGGCGACTGAATGTGATTAGAATGCAGACATCTGTTATGCTATATCAGCCTTTCCCAAAATACTGATTTCCAAAAAGAGCAAAACAATATTAAATTCACTCCAGACAGCATATGCTACATAACTCATGTGTGTTAAAGACAGATAATTCCAATTTGTGGCCTAAAACCTACCTCATTATCTCTCCATTATATCTTTACTTTCTACTTTCCACACAGTAGCTACAGAAGGAAAGAGATCAGCATGATAAATTACAAAGGGAAAGTCAAATTGCACATAATTGCAAGATCCAAGATATAGTATTTCCTCTATCTTCTAGCCATTGGTTAGAATATGTTTCTCTTAATTACGCCTTTATAACAAAAACAAGTATGAAATGTGCCTCATGAAGTGATTGTGACGTTCACAATTTGGAGCTCTGAGGATGATGTGGAAAAGGTATTACTCGACGACTACTACTTGTACTACACAACTATACAAAAAAATCTCTTTCACATAACAAGATTTGTATCATAATTACCTTCACAAAAGTAGTTTTTGTTTCAGGGCAATTTAATTGCTTTGATTTGATTTTAACAGGTATTTAATTTACTGTATCCGCCTCTTGCATATAAATCAGGTTATCTTTGAATACAATTTTCAAATGAGGCAATAACTAATTCTCATCACAAATGCCTGTTTTTTAATGATCTCTTGAAGTTTTCCTGTCAATTCTTCTCATGTTTCAGTGCTGTTACTTACTTGCTGCATGTGAGATATGTATGAACTGAGGTAGAGAGATTTATTGTTGTTTTGTAGCCTCTACTACACATGCAGCTGAAAGTTAAAGGAAATTATTTTCAGCTTCTTATGTTAAAGGTGGAAGCCACTGAGTCATTGTTGGTCCTACAGGTTGAACATGGATACTTTAAACTGTGATATTTTTGCTTTTGAAAATCCCTGTTTGTTGTTTGCTTATTATGCATAGTGGAAAGTCCTGAGGCAAACATCAAATGCAGTGACGGAACATTTTAACCAGCCACCCATTGATTTGCCAGCTCCTATAAGCTCGTCAAACTAACTAGTTATGTCAATATTCCGAATATCCTTAATGGCTAGAAGAAGCTTTCAGACAATTCACTGCTTCCAAGGGGTACAGGCACTCTGAGCCAAACAGTCAGCACTGTTTATGTCAATAAATCAAAAGCATTCTGTTCTCTCTCTGTTGTGTTAACTCTGACTCAGACCATGCTGTGATCTCTAGTCCTCATTTGAATTGTAGGAGTTAATAACCCAGAGCCTGGTTCTGCTTGAGGTTTCTGCCTGTTAAAAGGCAGTTTTTCCTTGCCACTGTCTCCTAGTGCAGCTCTTGGTGGAGTTGTTTGGTCTATACATATAGAGTTGGTCTAGACCTGCTCTACATTAACAAGTGCTATGAGATAACTTTAGGATATGACACTATATAAATAAAACTGAATTGAATTGAATATTAAATTGTAAATTTAATATTAATATAATAAATTTAAAATTGTGTGACATTGTAGCAGGGGGGCTATAAGATGCAAATTTGATATGTGGTATCTGCTTTTGAATTCTATTTAAACAGGTCCTCCAAAAGCCCCATCACCAGCAAACGCATCGCCAACATCATAGAGTTTATGACATTTGAGGTGTATAAGTACGCAGCACGGGGCCTGTACGAGGAGCACAAGTTCCTCTTCACTTTGCTGCTGACGCTGAAGATCGACATGCAGAGCAACAGGGTCAAACACGAGGAGTTTCTTACACTCATTAAAGGTAAGACGAAACTGTGAACCCGTTCTGTCGTCTTGTTTACTCGGACAGGTGAATGCATGGATTGATGTTCTGGGTTTTTTTTTTTAAAAGCTTGCCAGTTGGAGGAGTTCATGTATAGGAAGCTCCAACCTTGGCAACACAGGAGCTGTATTTTAAGCTTCATTGCATCCATAAACTACGTTGTCAGAAAGTCAGACATGTAAAACAACGTGCAATTTTGTGGATCATATGAATGTAACAGCTGCTTGCAATACAAAACAAATGTATTTTGTGGACTTCTGAAGATTTACTTTTGAATGTGTCACCACAACAATAGAAAAACTTTTATATAAAGTCACGCTACAAAACACTGCAGATTCCTTTTCATGCTGTGCTGAAATAATACATTTTCAAAAATCTGAAAAATTAAAACATTATGCTTGGAAAACGGTATTATACAAAGACAATTTCAATGTTTTTATTTAGTTTAGTTTTCCATTTAACGAAAGAAAGACAAAGGATAAAAACAGTACAAAACGTAACACCGTTCAGCTAGTCGGGTACCTTCAACGCCTTCGGTCAGTCCTTTAACATATATATTTTATTCACGGTGCATTCGCTTTTACTTTTATTTCTTGGTATTTCTTGACGGCATGGTTTCAGAATAACTCAAAGTACTCAGCGACGCTCATATCACTATGTCCAATGCGGAAACACTAGAGAGATGATAATTAGTGTGTGAAAATAACTAAAACTATCAATGATGTGGTGCAGAGCTCAGCAATGTGTATGTACTGCTTGCTACGCTGCCATCTTGAAATCCTGTAATGTTCTTTAAAGCTAAACTGTCTGACTTTGTTACCAAGTTCATTAGTTCCCTCAAATCTTAAAACCTCCACCAAGCACAATGATGTGAAGTGGTTAGGAAGCCAAATAAAGTAGCCTACAGTATATTCCAGACTTAAGTATTTACCAAACAATTGAGCTGCTGTAAAGTCAGCAGTAATATTTGGAAAAGTTAAAGTTTCCAGAAAGTAAATGTTTCTTTGTCCTCTG
The DNA here is from genome assembly GCA_036023855.1 of Gadopsis marmoratus. Taxonomy (NCBI): domain Eukaryota; kingdom Metazoa; phylum Chordata; class Actinopteri; order Centrarchiformes; family Percichthyidae; genus Gadopsis; species Gadopsis marmoratus. Next base: position 40,887 of record JAVQJF010067579.1, read on the forward strand.
ATCCCTCACCCATGTGTTGTGCCTCCTGAGACTGATTTGTTGTGTCAGTACCTAAAATATATATTGAATACGGTTTGATTCAAAGAAAGACCGTATGTACACGGGCATACCACCAGATACCTGCGTCCACTGAGACTGCATTCAAATCTCAACATAAAAAGAAGAGAAGCTGCAAGTGTTGTTGTACAGCTATGACTCGCCTCAAAACAGCCTCCAGGCCCTTTGCTAAAGACTGAAATTGCCGTCTACTGTGTTTGTTTTTTATTCTGTATTTACTTAGTGAAGATAGATTTATTTATTTTTTTTAAAGCTCACCTCAAGGTTCACATACATTTCAAACATATTGGTATTGTAGCAGTGAGCACTGAATCAGAAACACGGAGTGCTACTTGCCGCAAGGCCAAAAAATACAGTCTGCTGCATGCATGCCGCTTAACCATCTGTCACCTCCGACCTGCTGAATACAGACTCACAATACGACTTAATTTGTGTGTATATTTTTGAAGGTTGTGTTTGCATGTATTTGAAGGACTTATCACTCTGTATGTTTGCATTTTAGTATAATATTTTGTAAATTCCTTTTCCTGTTTGCGTGTATGTGCACACGTGTGTTTATGGATGTGTGTTTGTATGTATGTGTATCTTGCAGGAGGTGCATCCCTGGACCTAAAGGCCTGCCCTCAGAAACCAGCTAAATGGATCCTTGACATGACCTGGCTCAACCTTGTAGAGCTCAGCAAGCTGTGGCAGTTCTCCGATATATTAAATCAGGTACAACAAGCGCGCACACACACACACACACACACACACAAAACTTGATCAATTTAGGTGTGCCATGACAGGTGTACAATACCTTTATTTAACTGCAGACTTAATATATAAAAGACCTTGTGGGTAAAATCTCAGATAACACTCTCACACATTTAGCAGTGGTCTCTAGGTGCTTATTAAATATTTTTCACCGCTCTCCTTTGCTCTAGTAAGCATGTCAATATCAGCCTCATTATGTCTAACTTCAGCTATCTCTTTTATACACACACATTTCCTCCACGTACCCCACATATGCAACCAGGGCAGTGTTGTGAGATACCTCACCAAAATATTTATTTCAAACCTCGCTCTGTATCTCACTATGGGAGATGTGGCCAACTCCCAAAATCCATGCTCCGAAGCCCGCAACACCTCCACCCGGAAGGCTGGACACACAAGCCCTCCCCATGGGCTAGCACACAGTTAGCATGAACCCACACTCAGGACTGAGTGCGCCAGTGAAGGTGCTGTCATGTCCAGGTGATGGAACCAAATAAATGTGTGTGAGGATGCCCAACTAGCAGCGGCACATATGTCACTCACAGAAATACCCCTGAACAAGGCCCATGAGGTGGCCATACCCCTGGTAGAATGAGCTGGCCTTCACACAGCACTGACTGGGACACTGTTATTCTTCTCTCCTCTTTTTTGGGAGAGGAGGAGAGTGCCAGTCTGCCAGTCCCCGGGAGGTTCAGGACAGGGATCTCTCTGAGTGCCTGCCACACCTCAGCTTCCACCAACTCCAGCTCCTAAGTCGACCGTCTCATCTTCCCCTCCGGGGCGAGATGAGCTGCTCGACATGGTGGCTGAAGTGGCAGCGGCAGCAGAGAAAGACTTCTTGCCCCAATGCTTCTGGTCCTGGGCACCGTGCTGCTGTGTCACTGGCTGCTCAGGTGTCTCGAATCTGGCCACAGCCGCAAAACCTGGGCGGGTTGGCAGTGGTGGGGAAGGTAGCGATCTAAGGCCTCCCCCCTGCTTCTTCCTCAGGTCACTAGCCTCCCAAAATAAGCCCTTTGTCCGTGACGGGTCAAACGGGGAATCCATTATGACCTGCTTATCCTGGTCCGGCAGGCTGGAGACATTCAGCCATAGTGCTCTTTCCCCTGCCACAGCCAGGCCCATGACACGGACACAGCTCTGAACGGCACCCCTAGACACATGAAGGATAAGGTCCATAATGACACGAATCTACTCTCAAATACCCGGACTTGGAGAGCCCTTTCTAAACGGTGGCAGCTCAGCCTGGTATGCTGTGAGCATGGTGACAGCATTCAGATTCTTGACAGACTGGGCTGCTGACTTGTACAACCTTTGGTACATAGAGGCAGTGAAGCACTCCATCTTGCCCTGGAGGGCAGGTCCGGCTGAGGCGAGTGTGGCCTGGCGGTTTGGATGGAGATGGTACGCCACCAACTGCTCCACTACCAGGGGGCCTGCAAACTTCAGAACATCGCTGTTTGCAATATCTAGGCCATAGTAACCCTTGACAGGAGCTCTGTGCCGGAATGGTTTGTCCCAATAATGTGTCATCTCCTCATTAACCTTGCCGCCACCAGCCATCCCCTTAGAGGATGCAGTGGTAGCCATAGGTAGCTAAAACCATGATGGCTAGCAGCAATAAGAGATACACAGCTCACTTCAACGTGCTAGCTTGTCCCGTAAGTGGTCAGAATTTGGTGGAAGTCTGCCGCAATGCAATAAAACCCACCCAGAAAAACGATTTAAAAAATATTTCTTAACGAAAAGGACACTGACGCCAGATATCCATGTTCGGTGACTACCTTGATGGCTGCATCGAAGAACAGTTAAGTGAAAATGCGGACTGAGTACAGCTCAGGAGCTCCAATGATTTCCAAGGGGAAGAAAGCGAGAATGCCATGTGGGGCACAACAAGCTTTTATAAGGTGGGACAGGCTGGTCCGTGCAACTTAAGATCATTGGTCTGTTTCCTGATAGACGTGGTGATATTGGAGCTTCCGTGATTGGTCACTCCAGAAGTCTCTTCCTTTAGTGAGATACCAAGCAAGGTTTGAAAGAGAACTGTACTACACACGACACAGATGCATCTTATTTGACACGTGAAATGCACAAACATCATATTCAAGAAACCTTATGGTTCAAGAAGTTCACTCAGTCAGATCCCTACACTGGCTCAGAAATGTGCGTGTGGGACATGAATGTGAAGCACTCTCTCCTCTATCGACAACCACTTTTAATGTGTTCTTCAGCAAAAAACTGAAACCCTTAAATCCTTAAGCAAAGCTTCTCAGTGGCTAATAGACAAAGACAAGCAACTCTCATGTGAATGTGTTCAGCTATACAGGATGAATGTATGACTGCAAAGCAGGTGGTTGCTTCACTTTCCTGAAAAAATACGGATTAAAGAAGACACACTTGATTTCAAATGTCCTACACAGACCTTTTCGACCTTTTTTACAATACAATTTCAAGTTCAAGTAAATTAGACACCATGTCCTCTTAAATAATGAATATGTCCAATAGGTTGGTTGCACAGCTGAATATTATATTTGTAAAATTCAAACCCATGCACACACACACTAAGGAAAAACAGCACGCTCTTTCACTACAAGGCCTGTTCTCTGTCTAAATGCAAAAACAAAAACACTTCAGACTGCTGCATATCACTAAAACATTTAGTAAAAAAACATGTGATCGAGGTTAAATCTGATTTCTCACTAGCTAGCTGCATGTTAATACTGGTTATATAGTTACCAGGTTATTGCAGTGCATGTACTGTAAACCCAATGTTTGATTTCCTGCTTTAAACTGATTTCTCCCAGTAACCAGGTTTCCTGCATGCATATAAACACAATGATTAACAGGCTTCATGTGATTTCATGGTATATTTGCATATGCTGTGCTATCAGGCATTCATATCACATCTTGAAAGCACATGGTGTTTACATGGATTCAATACTAATTGGTTTCCAGGTGTAACCATGCTCAACTACACTTCAGTTAACTGGCTGGTCCAAACCCCTTCGACTCTGCGTTGTGTAGTGTTTTTAATTATAAGAAGAAGGCTGGTCAGTCGTCACACTCCAATGTTTATTCTGCACGGGAACTGAACAGAAAGAGTATGTGCTGGTCAGTCACTGGCTCATACAGTCAATCACACACTGTATACCTGGGCACCCCTCTCTCAACCAGGCCATGCTTCGCTGTGCCAGCGGAATATACGACTTCCGGTGAGAGGGGGCGCCCTAGAGCCCACAACCTACCCCAACACACCTCCATGGCAACAAGTGGAATTAATGTTCTTTATAACTCTGTTACACAGGCAATTTCCTATAAGTACAGTACAACAAGTGTCGATTCAGGATCTTGTGTTTATAATCATCTGACTTTTAATTGAGCTTTTATGCTTCTTTTGCGAGTGATGGATTTCATTCTGGGGCTGCTTTGTGTGTGTGTGTGTGTGTGTGAGAAATTTCTATTGACATTTTTTCCCCTTTTGTCCAGATTTGATGTAATGGGGAAACAATGAAAGGCTGTGTCATTTTCTCTGTGTCCCCTGTGTCCAGATTTGTTCAGACCGTTTTACACATTTCTTTCAGATAAGCTCTAACGAGAAACAGTGGAGGTCATGGTTTGATAAAGAGGCCCCAGAGGAGGAGGTGGTCCCAAACTCTTACGACCAGGCTCTCGACTGTTTTAGACGCCTGCTCCTCATACGCTGCTGGTGTCCCGACAGGACCATTGCACAGGTTAGAAAAGACAGTTCTGTGTGTGTGATACAAATGATCTAGTGGCGAATCAGCTTCATCACAATACATTTGTTTCTACTTTCATAATGAACAGTATAAGTTGTCCAATTCCCACAGTTGCTAAATTGTGTCATAATGTATTTTCAACACAATGATGGAGTCAGACTGTAACATAAACGTAAGTTCAAATGACTGAATTACCATGAAAGAAAAACAACAGTAGAATATATCCGCATATATTCAATCAAGTGATGGCTCAGAGCTGGAATAAAGATGCTGGTTTATTTAAAAAATGCACTTGTATTAATGAGGCCGGGTTAAGTAAAAAAATAAATAAAAATCTCTTAATCTACAGTAATATCTGCCTTGGCCAAGTCTTTCCTTGAAGGGAAAAGTGGAATACATTTAGTAAAACGGCTCCCTCTGAAGCTTACTGAACCTGAATATCTACAATGGCTAATGGAATTTCGCCTCTAACTGATAGGTAGTTTTGTGGTTCACTGCAGACGAGCCTGAAGTGGAATGCATTTTGTTTCACTCACAAGCAGTGCAGCAGTTGTCATTGTTTGACCTCCAGCTGTAGTTTTGACAGAGTACTAAAGAGTAAGCCAGCAACAAAAAAGATAATTTGAACTATTTCCTCAGTCCCCAGCCTTCCAGAAAAGAAATGTATTCCAGTATTTAGTTTTAACTTGGCCTGCAATGCAGAACGAAAGTCTTTTCCCCTAGTGTTTCAACGCTTTGCATTATGAAGCAGGAAACAAACACTTCTGCTCTGCCTCATTTCTTTCCCTTTCTCCTCTAGGCCCGTAAATACATAATGGATGCAATGGGGGAGAAGTACACTGAAGGGGTGATCCTCGACTTGGAGAAGATGTGGGAGGAATCAGACCCACGAGCACCTCTCATCTGCTTCCTGTCAATGGGCTCGGATCCAACCGACTCCATCATTGTGCTGGGGAAGAGGCTGAAGATTGAGACCCGATATGTATCCATGGGACAAGGCCAGGAGGTCCACGCCCGCAAGCTTCTGCAGCAGACCATGGCTAATGTGAGTCAGTGGTGTGCGGTTACTGCTATTTTTGCATCATTTAATGTAGCAGCAGAACGGTTGTTTCATTCAGTATGTTGAGCTAGACAGCAAGGTGCTCAATCGCAGAAAAATGTTTTTAAAATGTCTATTAAGCTCTCTGATCCCTTACAGACAGGACAACCTTTTCAGAGTTTATGACCATCATCTTTTTTTGGTGGGGTTGGGGTCTTTACCATATAAATGTTTTGTGTGTGTGGATGATAACCATTACCTCTATTATTTGTCCCCAGGGTGGCTGGGCCTTACTCCAAAACTGCCACCTGGGTCTGGACTTCATGGATGAGCTAATGGACACGGTGACAGAGACAGACTTTGTCCATGACAGCTTCCGCCTTTGGATAACTACAGAAGTCCACAGACATTTCCCCATCACCCTTCTACAGATGTCAATCAAGTTCACCAATGAACCACCGCAAGGCCTCAAGGCGGGCCTTAAGAGGACCTATGGAGGTGGGGCCAGTTTGGATCAGTTTAGTTAAGCTTCAAGTAAAACATAATTACACAAAAGTACAGAATTTCAAAGCATTGTGGGAGTGTTGTGAGGCTGTATTAGGAATAAAGATGAACACACCCTGTCTTGAATCAATTCAATACTCCAGTGTGAAAACACTGCTAGGCATTAATATGGCAGCAATAACATTAGATGTCAACAGATTGATCCTTAGTTTATCATTACAGATGGAAGTCAGCAGGAGAAAAAAATGATTCAGTGCATTTTACACCCAAGTACAAAAGCCTGTAAGGTTCATGAACTTATAAACAAACTGAAACATGTACTTTGAGTTTTTATTCAAGCTTTAAAGAGGGAGAAAGGAAAGAATATTTAAGATTCATTAACCAGCGGTCTTTGAATGGCTCACATGGAAAAGGGATATGTGATGTTCCTGAAGGGCAATTGAGAATCTGGGTACATTCTTATCTCGGCTCTTGAATCCTAGCTGCAATTAAATAACACATTTCTTAGTCTGATTAGGAGAAATCACAATTGTTGTGGTCAGTGCATCTAGAATATTAAACTGAATTTTCATGGCGTGCAGATTTTTCCTACATTGCTTCAAAGCAATGCTTGTGTAGCTGTAATGTCTTTCCACCTTTACATTTTACAAGTGATGTAAGGCTGAACCACCTGGATTTGGGAGAAGGCAAACACATGAGACTGCCTACAGATATATTTTTTTAGTAATTGAACATTTTTGAAATCCAATCTGTGGCCACTGATGATATTATTAACATTAAACGTGGGAATTTCACTTTTAGCTGCAATTTTAGCCCCCTTCACCACACTGTTATCCTGGCAAGATTCCTTTCAATCTTCATTAGAGTTAAGGAAAGCCCTTTGAGATGTTGCCTGTCACAGATTTGCCAACTTGCATTATGCTAAGTTAAGTGTGCATGCATTACTGTATGTGTCATACCTGGAGTTTAAAAATGCTACATCTTAAAATGTTTTATTTTATTTATTATAATTTAAACCAATAAAAAAATAATTCACTCAGCAAATCTGTAACTAACATTTGTTCTTTCAGATCAAAGGTCACCAGCTTAGAGCTATTTTTTTGTCTTATATTGCTTTTTTTATTTTGTCTTTTGAAAGGAGTTTCGGCACTGGTATTTGTTCCTAACGTATTCATGCCTAATGTGAACAGCTTTGGATCACAACTTTAAATATTGACCTCAAAAGCTGATGGAACCGCTATAATTTTCTGTACATTTGAGTTTCAGCCTCCCGTTGAAGAGGGCTTATGTGTTTGTCCATGTATCCTTGACCAGGTATAAACCAGGACCTTTTGGATGTCAGTAACATGGTGCAGTGGAAGCCAATGCTGTATGGAGTGGCCTTTCTCCACAGCACAGTACAGGAGAGGAGAAAGTATGGGCCTCTGGGATGGAACATCCCCTACGAGTTCAACCAGGCAGACTTCAACGCCACTGTCCAGTTTGTTCAGAACCACCTCGATGACATGGACATTAAAAAGGTAGGAGAAGTGATTTTTAAGTGCTTAACAAACTACAGTATACACCAGCATCGTTGACAGCTACCAACAACAGTAAGAGTCAGTTGAAATAGTTCTGAGTGCAGAGTATCAGAGTGATGATAGATGCTGTGTAATTGGCTTTTACTGGTGGAATAAGTGTGCAGCAGTTTGCGGTTGTTGTCTCTTGATCTTGATCGTTTTCCTCTAACTCTCCAGTTTCATATTGAGCAGAATAAAATATGTGTAGCCTTTAAAATGTGTGTATAATAAATAAATCATTTATAATCATTTGGTGTACTCTGTCAGACTCAGGAAATGCACCTTGTGCATTGCGGCATCATAGTAAAATGTTTAAGAGTTAAGGGTCTCTCACCATTTCTGTTCTCACATAAGAATGCATTATGCATTTGCGAACATTGTAATGGGAGCTTATAATGTGATTGTATTTGTTTCAAATCTGATAAAAAAGGAACAAGACATTCGCTCCCATTTCTATAGCTGGAGTTGACAAAATCTAAATCACAAAACAAAGACATTTTTTTAAGGAAATGTTTTATTAGCAGAAAAGTGTCACATTCAACTTTCATGAACATGGCAGACGGAAATAATAACCAAACCGTTAAAGAAGTGCATAGCATGAGAAAATACTGTCTACCTTTTACATGCTGTTTCCATTCTCCTCACGACACACATTCATCAACTCAGTTTGAGGTTTTGAAGGTTTTGGTCAACATCAGCAACCATTTCACAAATATGATTTGCTGTCATCTTGTATCACTATTTAATATCTCCTCAGGGTGTGTCCTGGAACACAGTGCGATACATGATCGGAGAGATTCAATACGGCGGCCGTGTGACTGACGATTACGATAAGCGCCTCCTCAACACTTTCGCGAAGGTATGGTTCAGTGAGGACATGTTTGGACCTGCCTTCAACTTCTACAAAGGCTACAGCATCCCGAAATGCTCCAATGTTGACCAGTATCTGACACATATTCAGGTGAGTCACATCCAGAAGGATGATGGTTGTCTGCACACACTTATATCTGGCTTCTACAAATAACAACATATTTAAAGGCATTAGCATGACTGCACAATATAAATAAATGTGCAAAACTGTCACTGTCTCTGATAAGGGCCACTGTCTTGAGGATTTCATGTATGTTTGCACATTTATGCCCTATATTTCAACATTTTTGTTCAATTTCTGCACTTCTCATGTAATGCTGCCTCAGTTTTTTTTCTATGCTGTCAGCTTTCTGTGACATCACAGTGAAAAAAGGTCGTCTCTGCAGGACGCGGACAGACTGTGCTCTTGTCACATCTGAATACAGGCTGCCACATGTGATTTTAGATAAGATAAATGCAAGCATGCTCATTTTATTACAGATTATATATGATGTATTAGTGTGCTTGTGTGCTTAACTTGTGTGTTTGTGTGTCTGGGGGCAGTTCCTGAGCTAGTTTCATTATGATGGATACGCAGGGCTGCCAGGCTCGGGAAGCTTATTCCTCTGCACTGCCTCTCAAATCAAGAGAATGACAAACAGCCTTGGAGAAAACATACACACATACGTTCACACTTTCACATAGACAAAATACAGAACACAATGTGTCCCCGTGTGTGTTTCCATGCATCTGTGTATTTAAATGAAATGCAGACAGACAGGAATAAAGCTGAAAATCCCTAAGAGAAAATAAATGACCACAGCAAAGGACAAAGGCTATTCTGTCCAGCACCCAGTATGACTCTTTCCTGATCACCTCCCACTTTTCCCTGAGTATTAGCCAGGCTCCGTCCTGATGTTTGACTGTATATAAATGCACAGTGTGATGGATGTTTGAGGGCTAAACAAGCCGATGGCGACATAAATCATGCAATAAATCATTTCCGGAATGCAAATTCTGAGCTGTTGTCCATCAACAAAGAGGTCTAATAATAGAAACGAAACAGTCTGTTTCAGCCAAGGACAAATAAAACAGTGTTTGCTAAAATGTGCTAACACACAAAGATGAAAACACATCGTGTCCATGTGCTAATTGCAGTTTCACGCCATTACACCATTCTTGATGTGTTGGAGCCGAATAGCATTTGACATACTGGATCTGTCTTTGTTTTTGTGTGGCTTTGCTTGCATGCCATTATCGATCATCCTGTCATCATTGAGAAAGAGACTATCTGTAAGATGTCTGTGAACCATTTATAGCAACACATTTTGTGCCCTTGATAGGCAGATTTTCAACATCATCTCACTTCTTGAGTTACTTTTAAAATTTAAATATCCTTATTAGAATGTCTGTGGCCCTGATTTGAAACCAAAAACCTAGATTTTACCCCAGTTAAAATTACATCAAAGCTGTATAACTCCTAGGTCAACTATTACATCAGCCTTATTGGTGAGCCAGTATAAATTCTTTGTGTTCAGGTTTTAGTTTGCATATAAGTTGTACAGCTATCCATCACCATAGAAATGGGAGCTCAATTTCCAGCAGCAGAACCTCTGGCGTGGTCGTGGGCTCACTGTGCACAATTAGCAATGTTTGAGGGTGGGATCCCATCACTGCACTAGCAATTCAAACTACTTTGTCAGATACATGTTCCATTGGACCGGGAGGGATAGCATGAATCTCCCTTGACTTACACCATCACAGTGAAGCTTTTCACTGGAGGGTGAAAAGAAGCAGCTGGTGACACTATCAGAGGAGATACTTGGCTGTCTTCACTTTTACTCAGCGGCTTAGCAGTGTCAAAAACTGCAGTGTGGGGGAATAGGTCTATGAAACTGAGGAGAAAAGGGGCAACCAACCCTCAAAACTAAGAAAAGGCAGCACATAAAAATGCATTCCACATTGTTGGATACTATTTCACCCATGAGCACGGTCAGCATGTTTTTGCCAGCTACATTTGGGGTGAGAAGCTGCACCGTGGGGACACTAGGGCCCTCTTGCAGCACTTGTTGTACAGAGAACGCATCTGGGCTATTTCTTTCTGAAAATACTTTCACAAATGCTCTGCGGGCCAAAGTGACTTCTGATTGAATAACCATTGCTGTCTTTCTTTTACAGGGTCTCCCAGCCTATGACACTCCAGAGGTGTTTGGTCTCCACCCAAATGCAGACATAACCTACCAAAGTAAGCTGGCGAAGGACGTACTTGACACCATCCTCAGTATTCAGCCTAAAGACAGCTCATCAGGTGGAGGGGAAACCAGAGAGGCTGTGGTGTCCAGGCTAGCTGACGACATGCTGGAGAAACTGCCTCCTGACTACGTACCTTTTGAAGTAAGCCCGTGTGTAAAGTGAGCGATGTGTGTGTGTGTGTGTGCGTCATGAAAAGTGAGTGAAGCACCATGTGTTTACTGTGCAAAGTCGCTGGTTTGGTACAGTCAGGAGTGGGATGTGTGTTGGTGAGGTGATGGAAGGTCGTGTGTGTTCAAGACGGTGGTAGACGGAGAGAGAAGACGACCAGAAATAGAGGGTTAGTGTGAAAGTACCGTAACTGAATCTCGCTATCTTCATTTTATTTTTGGGTTTTCGCTCCTTTTTTGTCACTTAACAGACAACGAGGCAAGGAATGTGACTTTTCTGAGGCGAGGTGCAAAGCTTGTCATGGAAACTTGACACTGCACACCACACCCTGTGTCTGCCACTTTCAGCTCCATCTATCTGCATGTTGTCTGTCTATACAGTATATGAAAGCAGTAAAACTAGATTAGCCTCAAAACTATGTATTTTAAAGTGAGGGACAATTGTACAGATAGATGCCCAGCAGAATGAATTAAAAGGAAAAATGTTAACATAAAAATAACCACATTTGTAATAAAAGACAATTCCATCATGGAAAGCATCTTCAAATAAAATAAGAGTTCACAGAACCCATCTCATGTGTGTTCTTTTCTGTCTTACAATCAGTAGTAACTATAGAAACCTCACTTTCTGTGCTCAGTTTGTACCTGAAACATATGAACAGTTTTTTATATTTTTACCTTTTTATTATCAAGATACGAAAGAGATCAGCTTATGCAGCAGTTCAAAAGCTGCAGATTTGAACAAACAAACTTTATTTTAATAAGTTATATGTAGAGTGGAGGTCAAAATGAAACTATAGTGATTTCAGGTAGTATATTTCCAGCGTGTGAACATGTCTTTCTGTATCAACATTGCAAATCCATGTGTGCTCATGCATCTTCAGTCTGTGCATTATGAATTCTTCACGAGATTCATTAAAGTATCAACTTCTTATTTGATTCAATGAAACGTAACCAGGTGAGAGAGCGCCTCCAGAAGATGGGCCCCTTCCAGCCCATGAACATCTTCCTGCGTCAGGAGATCGACCGTATGAAGAGAGTCTTAGTTCTGGTCCGAAACACCTTGACAGACCTCAAGTTGGCCATCGATGGAACCATCATCATGAGCGAGAATCTGCGGGATGCCCTGGACTGCATGTATGATGCGCGCATTCCTGCACGCTGGAAGAAGGTTGGTTGAGAGATTTTGCTTGACTAAAAACATTTAAACTGAACTCACTGTGCTGAAGGTGATGTCATTTTGTGAGCTTTTTTTAATGTTTTTTTTTCCTGCTTTCACAAAACCGCAAAATGAGCCTTCCTGATAGGAACGGTCATCTTTTAATTCTACTGAAAGCTATTAATGTCCATTGCTTTGAATAAAGAATGCTAACAAGCCATTTTAGGGAGCCTCGAGGCACAATGTAAAATCTCAAAGATATGTTTATTCCTGTGCAGGTCTAATATCTCTAATGTTGTTTAGTGTCCTCGTGCAAATCAAAGGATTACTTGTTTTCGATAACATCAGATACGTCTTGCTAGCTAAATGCAAGCTCAGTCAACCTCTAATTTCGTATTCAGCTCACACTGATGCTCCTTACTATTTTATTTATGTAGTTTATTTTAAAATTTGATCCACAGCACTCAAATCCATTCCTGTGACGAATGAAAATAGCTCTTCTTCTAACAAACCTAGCTGACGAAATTGCTGCAACATTACTTTTGAGAGAGGGGGGAGCAAGACAAAACGACAAAGAATTATGACTCAGCATGGCTTTTCCTGTATTTCATATTGGAATAATTTTGTTGGCATTTAAGCTGTGCTCTCAAAAACATTCCATCGTTAGAATAAGGAAGACTTGAATGGCTTCCTGGCCAGAGTTTTTCTACCTGCAGTGCATCTTCTTTTGCCCCCACTTGTTGTAATCTCATCTTTTTTTGTTATATAATACTGAGTCTTTCATTTTCTCTTGGCCCACGGTGATGCACACTCCATTTTTTTCATGTCTCCCAGTCATCTTCTCCTCTGATCCGTCTGGGGCGAGAGTTCCCTGTGCTCCATTGTAATGTTTTGTTCGTTTTGCTGTTTGTCTGTATTATTCAGGCATCATGGGCCTCCAGCACCCTGGGGTTCTGGTTCACGGAGTTGCTTGAGCGGAACCGGCAGTTCCAGGCTTGGATCTTTGAAGGGCGGCCCAACTGCTTCTGGATGACAGGCTTCTTCAACCCACAGGGTTTCCTGACAGCCATGAGACAGGTACACACGGCATCATGCTACCTACCTACTCATCCACCGCCGGGGAGGAGAGCAGATGGCATGCAGAGGGAGAAGCAGGCACATGGCCACTTTCACACATGCATGCATGTACACGCACACACACACACACAACAGCGGCAGGCGAGCAAGAACACACACATTTCTCTTTGTTTTCTAATGAATTCCAATTTATATTAATGCGGCGAGACTGAATACTACAGACATATGGTATCTGAATGATTAACCCAACTTGGTCCAGAACTCAAGTCATGTCCATGTTGTTAGGGCTCATTATTCTTTATTATTTATTACAAAATCCAGAAATGTATCTTGATTTACATTGAACATTAAAAACCAAAGTGAAATTTGGCTTATAATAATATGCATTTTAGAGCAAACTCTTTAGCTAATTTAACTTATACAGTATGTTATAATATTCAGTATTTACTGTATTTTTCTTTCAACTTGAGGATCTGTGCATTTGCATTTTCTCCCAGTTTTTCAATAGAAGCATTTTCTGAGCTGTCTTATACAGTGACTTTTGCTGCAAGAAATACAACTATTCATATTCACCTTTTTTTCCCTGCTAGTCTGTTTTGTTTGTCAGTAGAATAGATCCAACACCTTTTGACGGATTTCCATGATTATTGCTGGCCTTGAGTCCTTGAATCTTTTTATCCGAGTTTTGGTGGTGATCCAGGTCTGGTCTGAGGTCTGTTTTAACACTGAAAATGAGCTGAGACAGACCTGAGGACTGAGGTACAACAAATAATTTTAATTTGCAATTTAAGTACTAGTAGGAATTGGAAATAATTTAGCATTGGTGTCAGGTTTTCACATCTGACTACCATCTAAATTGACTTATTCCACTTTGTAGTAAAATCCCCATTGCATGTTCAGACACACAGAAAATAGTGTGGTCTTTATTTATCTGAGCAGGGATTTGATGCTGATATAGCCATCATTTCCTCTTACTGAGCTTGTACAGTACACTGCCTTCTCAGGAGAGGCACTGCAGCTTTTGTTGGGCCAGTGGCATCACAAACAGTCTGCAGAGTGCTCAGATTCTGAAAAATGAGGATAAGATCACTGAAGGGATACAAAACTAACATTTATTTATTGTGCACTCTCTTCTCGCTCTTTGCTCTTTTTGAGTTGTATTGGATTAATTTCCTTTCTGTTGGCACATCATTTTGCAAAACAACGCCATCGATGGAGTGCACTTCTCTGGCCTACTCAGTGCTTTTTCATTGTACCTGCAGGAGATCACTCGGGCCAACAAGGGCTGGGCCCTGGACCGCATGGTGCTGTGCAACGAGGTGACCAGGTGGATGAAGGATGACATCACCCAGCCCCCTGCAGATGGAGTGTATGTCTACGGCCTGTACCTGGAGGGAGCCGGCTGGGACCGCCGCAACTGCAAACTCATCGACTCCAAGCCCAAAGTCCTCTTCGAGATGATGCCCGTGATCAGGATGTACGCTGAGAATAATGGTGAGATTTATTATCTGAGAACATTAGATGGAGGGTGGATTTTGATGGTGTGAATTGCAAAAGCTTTAATCCCGTCTCTTCTTATCAGGATCAATCTCTTGCCATTGTCCGTCTCAGTTTATCTCTCTTCTCCCCTCAACATTTTCACCCCACGCAGTCACTCGGAATGGATGGATGTAACATTTAAATGTCAAGCAGACTAAGTGCTATTATTTTGTCCGATAATAGATTACCAGCAGTATGTGCCACAGTGTTTATTCTGGATAAGACCAGACTATATCCAGGCAGGCAGCAGAGAGATGGGACCCCAGTGGACGCCTGCGAGCAAGGCTGTCTGGGAAATGAATTAATGACTCAATGATACGCGTAATGCGGTTTGTTTACACCATGTCCCCTCGCAGATTTTCCCACATGGAGATTGCCTGCTGGGTGTGTGTGTGTGTCAGTTCAAAGGATGTTGCTGTAAAGACAAGTGTCTATTAGTATGTGTGACATGCGTGTGTGTAGGTACATGTGACAATCTTGAAAAGGACTCTACTTAATTGCGACTCCCGTCAAAGAGATTAGTCCGGTCCCTGTGTCTTCATTTCTGAAGACTGTTTGCTTGTGAAAAGCATTGTTTTTTGTGGTGATGGGGGGGCTGTTGAACACTCATGTATCAATCGTAACTGACAGAATAACAACTAACCTGCTACCAAGCGGTCTGCCTGAAAACCAGAAGGTTGTGTTGTGGGAGCAGTGGGTAATAACCGTGTTCTGCCAGTCTGAGGTACTGATTCATGTTAGCAGACTTTAAAAACAGATGTTGTGTTGAACACAGCTGAATTTCCCAATGGCATCTCCACAATGATTTAAATATGTAATTGACTTGAAATAATTCTATGTATAAAGACATTCTACATATAATTAACAAAGAGACAATTTTGCCAGCTGTTGCTCTGCTTTCTATCAGTTTTCAGAGCACATCAAGTGACACTTCTGTGTTGCAGGTGTGAAGGATTCCCGCCTCTATTCCTGTCCAATCTACAAGAAGCCAGTTAGGACCGACATGAATTACATCGCAGCTGTAGACCTGAAGACTTCACTTCCTCCAGAATTCTGGATCCTACGGGGCGTGGCACTTCTCTGCGATGTCAAGTGATCACTTCATGTTGAGAAACCCTGACACACATGTGGTCAGAGGTTAGCCATTATTAATTTCCCATCACTTATGAACCCAATGTCCTAGAGTATGCAGGATAAACAGCAGTTACAATTGACAAAGCCTCAGGAAATCAATGTCTCTTGTTGCAAAATGTTGGATAGGACAGTGTAGGACTCTTTAGAGTAACAGCAATCGCTCCACAGTGTAATCCACCTTAAAGTGACAGAAATACAGTTTGTCATATTAATGTGTAGCAAATGTTGTGTGTTGCTTGAGGTCAAAGAGAGCTGTCATGTAATGACTGAAGGTCGGCTATAAATGTCTGCATTCCTCAGACTCGTGTAATTCCAGTATTTTAGGTGTTTGGTCTTCAGCTACCTGCGGATGCAGTGTGTTTTGAATGTAACGATTTTTTAAACAATAATGTGACCAATAAGGGCAAAAAGGCAAACGATTGATCATAGGGGCTTTCTATTGACATTACAGTAGCCAGTAATCATATAATCACCATATTGAGTGTGCCTACCCTGGTTGTATATATTTGTACTTTTAATTTTAAAGCTGAGATTAAAAAGTCTCTTAGGTGGAAACAGCAGTGTGTAAACAAACTGTGCTGCTTCACTGAATGATTCAGCTTTGGCCTTGATAAGTCTAGACACATCGTATCTGTCCATCTGCTCACCAGGGGCATTGCCCAATGTCAAGTATGTCCAGAGCCAAAAACTTGAACCAAAGAGGACTAGTTTCTAATCAGGAGCCACATATTGGATTGGCTGTGATGCAACAGCCTCACACAGACAGGTTTAGATTGATAAAGAATATCAATCCAGTGTGCAGGGATGTTTTCATTATGCTGCGCACATCAGAGCACACTCTTGTCATGTTAATATGCTTTTAGCTGGTCATTTTTAAAGAACCTTGTAGGCAAATAACAACTCTTGAGTAGAACTGAAATACATAGAAATTTTAATGTTTTTACAAAAAAACAATAGCATCATCAAAACATCAAAACGTTTTTGGTAGTATTTTCGTTTGTTACAAAATCACCGTTACCATATGCACTCTAAAGCTACCCTGTACACAGATCAGGCTCGGGTTTCCCAAATTAAAATCTTGACACTAAAATCACCTGTATGTTTGTTATCCAGCAGTTTCATTCTTACCTGACTATTAAATCTGTACGGCTCAGATCTGATCCTCTTAGCCTTGTCTGAACAGCACAAACACCTGATTTCCATTTTCAGCAGGCAGTGAGAAATCTGACCTAAGCCATGAAGACTTATATTGTTAGTTTTAAACAGTCAATGAAGACCAGATGATTAAAGTGCAAAGACAGTTGTAGGGAAACTTGGCACCGCATGAATATCATAATATATTCATAGATTTTTTTTTTATGCTTTTCCTTGTATGGACTGCCTGTTAAATACATCCAAGCCTTCGTGCTTTTAACAAGGTTGATGGAGTTATGTACACATACGAGTGTCTCCTTGTTGTCTGGCCAGTTTTGTTTTTTAATTTTTTTTAAACAGGACCAGCTTCTCCTCTGCGACAGTGGTCATGCAGTTTTCCCTTGTAACATTTGTCCTTTGATTTCATTCTAATATCTGATCTTCAATCTGTGGCCTTTTGTAGCATTTTGTAAAAATTTGGTTTAGTTGGGTACACAGAAACGTCCTTATATCCATAACATAGGCATGGCTTTTATATATTACTATTTTTCACTCTGAAATGCTTGTCTTTTGCTCTTCAGGGGGCCATGATGTGAAAATTGTCCCTTTTTCTCAAGTTTGACATCCAAATGTACGATGTCCTGTAAAGTGAACGGAATATAGAGCCTGTTTTTGATCTACCTGGCTGAAAGAGTCTTTTATGGCAAAGTGAGTGCAACAAGCCTCCTAGAACTGAGTCAGAATACTAATTTAGACTTTTCAGATTCTTCTCTCTGAACTTGTGCCACTGTGGCTATTCTAGATCCAACATTCAAATGACAATATATTTCAGGGGTTATTACCTACTTGCTGCGCGTGCTACACTTAGTTACATAAGTGACAAAATGTATACTACAGCTGTGGCATAGGTAACTTGCACTGCAACATTAAAATCAGATTTTTATCCTCCTTGCAGCACAGATCTGATTTCCTTTGTGTCTCTCACTTTTTCAGTTACAACAGAAATGAACGTTTGTTCTTTGTGCCTGTGTAAATGCATCATATTCTGAACCAGTCTTACGGCATTACATTCCCTTGGGACAGTGAGCGGGTCATCTCTGTGTGCACAAAGTAGGTCTTGAGCTGTCCTTTGCCCTTGACGTTGATGATGCCTCTACAAGAGCACATGTAGCCCAGAGTCAGGAGGATGCGACTCGTCTCCTCCGTCACCTACAGGGAGAACCAGATGGGTAACGTCCATTTTGCTCATCTTACACGACTGAATTTAAATTCCTGCTAGCAAACATACTCAGCTCGCCAAAGGAATACAGTGCCTTGAAAGACCAACACCACAATTTTCAAATATTTGTAATAAACTCTTGGAACACCAAGTATCATTTTCCTTCCACTTCACACTTATGCTCTACTTTGTGTTGGTCTCCCTCATAAAATCCCAAAGTTTGTGCTTGTAACATCACAAAATGTGGAAATGGTCAAGGGGTATTAATACTTTTGCAAGGCACTGTACATTTCCAGGAGAGCTGATGAAAAATCTGCTGACCATTAACTTGTAAGTTGTATTCCTGGCATTATGCTCTGCATCACCAGACCTCTATTGTATTTTAGCAGGTAAAAAAAAAAATCAGGATTTCAGTTGGATATAAAGTGATCTAAACCCTAACCTTTAGATTAATTTCACAAAATACATGTGACAAGTAGAACTGCAATCACAGGTGCCGCCACTGTATTTTTTTTATCCTTGCAGTCAAGATTGTAAGACATAAAGGGCACATCAATCATCACAGCTTATGCGGAAAATTCAATTTATAAAATGAAAACCGTAATATAATGATAAAGGGAACAAAGTAGAACTTCAAGCCATATTAATAAACACACAGTGAAAATGTCCGCTGTGGGTTTTAAAAATAGGAAATATCTGTAAAATCTATGGAAGACCATAGGGGAGTATATTACAATAATGTAATTCCACAAATAGCATTATACTTTTCCACATGTGTGTGATCGGAGTAAAAATTTAAATGCAATAATCCAACCCACCATATTAAAATGAAAATGGAAAAGCTCTTTGACAATTAATTTTAATCAATTAAAGTCCTGCCCTACACTGGACAATATTCAAATGTTAATTGAAATATGAAAATTAACAATATAGCCTGATATTCTATTTGTGCAAGTATTAAGTTACAGCAATATTCGAACAATTTGAAAATGAAAATGGCATTTGACATTTTCTCCAGCGTTTACTACAAGTTTACAAGTTCAAGTTTACATTATCATTTTAATATAGTCCCTTATAGGCTTCCATAAAAACCACTTCACAGGATGTGCTACCTTGGAATAACTCAACTTTTCTTAATTGTTGCCTTTACATATCTTAAAACTCAACAGGCAATCTTGGAATTCAATTGAAAGCAGATTGCTGTATCAGATGTGTACATGCTGTGAATTGCAATACAGCCCTCTGAAGACGGAATGATTCCCACAGCCACATGCCAGGCAGGTGAAAAACCATTGTGTCTTATCAGTGCTCAGGCAGGGTGCAACTGTAAGATTTGAAGATGTCACATGATGCTGAGATGATGTGATGTCCTTCCTGGCATAAACAGCTCGAGCAGAGGGAAGAAGAGTTTTATTTTTTAAACAGCCGTACTGACATTAAAAATGTCTGTAGACAAAATTGAGCAGTGCACTGGAAGAAACGGGCAACTTCAAACACAATGTGATGTTTGACAGATACAGAAAAGGAGTGGTTTGTTCTTGAATGCATCACAGAAGATGGTCATGGCTGGAGTTATTCTGTATTTTTGATATTTTCAAACAATCTCACGAAACGAAACCCAAACCAGCAATGTGTTAGTCCGTCTCAATACTTTCAAACATCCCTGCCCTGTCTGTGTCGCTCAGCCCCAAACTTATTCATTCCTTCTGAAAATGTAAATCTTTACAAGAATGGGTCACAAATGTATAGCTGTTTTTAAATAAGTCTGAGTAATTTCTTAAAACAGCTTTGAACTGTAGTTTTTGACAAACATTACTCACATTTGTTGGGGACTGTTTTCAGATGTGGATTAACAGACACTAGTGAGTATATACAGCAGCAGGACAGTATATATGGGATTGAGTAAAGGGGGAAAAATTAAAGTGCACAATGATAGTGAACATGTCACTGAGTGCAACAACACAATATCAGGCTTTGGCTACGCAGACAATACTTGTTAGTATACATTGTTGGATTTTGGCTTTTCATGGGATGTGTTGACCATAAGAAAAATACAGAATATCCCTTAATTACCTGTATTTTCCCTAATACTCCAGTGCTGTCCATTCTGCTGGCTACATTCACTGTGTTTCCCCAGATATCATACTGTGGTTTCTGGGCTCCAATGACTCCCGCTATTACTGGACCATGGTTAATACCTGACAAAGGACACCAAGCAATCCGTGAGCATTTCACATATATCTGTACCATATTTACTCTGTTACTACAATGTCAGATTCTTGTTTTTTGACCTGAATGGGAAATTACAGTACACAAGGCATAGTATTTGGTGCACATTTCAAACACAATTAGTTTTAATGATATTGAATTACCTTGCGCATACATTTTTTACACGTACTGAATTATGCAACACGAGAAAAGTGCTAAGAAGAGACACATTGATTTAAATAAGGTGTATCTACACCAGGAAAGAACAAACAGAAAAAATCTGTCTGATGTCATACTTGAACAATGTTGTTGGAAGTGTTCTAAAATAAATCTTTGATATAACTGATAAATTATTGAGTGCAGCCAGAGAGCAGCTCCAAAAGGCCGTCAGTAAGAGGCCTGAAGCTTTCAGAAGAAACATAGCTTTTCACAAGATTTCATCAGAACGAGTGGGAAACTAAATGTAAACTCTAAACTCTTAATCCCCAACACTCTCAGCATCTCTGCTAAAAAGGCTTTGGAGCTTTTCACAGCACTGAGATGACACTGGGCCTCTCTTCACTGTGTCTTCTTAGTCAATTTCCAGATTGCAGGAAATTGCAATCTACAGAAATGCGCAGGCAGCACACACGGGCAGCATGACCGCTGGTGTTGTCCAGTCCCGGTGGCTGGGGACTTGTATCCCTCTCTGATAGGAGCGTTTTAGGTCCATCTGGAAGCAGCAGGGATGTACACTCACACACGCACTCTGCTGAGTTAATGGAGCATCCCATGCTGCTATCCTCACAAACAGGTTGAAGGTATCGAACTCTGACTCTTACCACACGCAGCGAGGTGGGACCTGTCTGCCTGCTTTCCTCTACAATTCCCCCTTTGCTCTTAAGTCTCTCGCTCTCACACTCTATTATGACTCTACCTATGTTTTGCTGCAAAGGTTTAATTTTCTTGTTGTTTAGACATGTATGCATCTCTTTCTTTCTGTTTCTATCAATATAATGAAATTGCCCCGCAACATTCTAGTGCTCTAAAAATTGAAAAGAAAACATACAGTTGGTCTCTATTCAGAACTCTATTATATTTAGAACACTTCATACTTTCCATTATCACTACGTGCTCAGCAACTTTGACAAACCAAAAGGTAAAATGATGGTGAATTCACAGTGCAGTCACTTTTTAGAAATGTTATGGTATGACAGGCAAAATGCAGTTTAACTGTGGGTAAGGAGTTTTTAGAAGCAAAAGAAATATATGCTGAACTCGCGGTCACAGAACTTTGATTTTAAATGTAGCTTTCATTTGTAACTCACCAACTCGGAGTTTGAAGTCATTGAAGGAGTGTTTGTTGATAACATCCAGCTTCCCCACCAAGGCAAATGCAAACTCTAACATGGTCCCTATGTGCATGTACTGTCTGTCATGCTCCTGGGGAAACAGTGAGGAACGCAACCAGTAACACATTCACTTTTGTGTTAAATGTGATTTTTGCTGCAGTCGCACGAAGTTGTGAGAGGCGATGTTAAAGTCTTGAGGAACTTTAACGTGTGTGTGTGAGTGAGAGAGAGAGAGAGATGAGCCTACCTGTGCTGTGTATTCAGGCCCAGGTGAGGCGTTCAGCCCAGTGGCAGCCATGTAAGTGCTGCCGATGGTCTTGATCTTTTCCACACCGCTGAATTTAGGTTTGGACAGCAGCTACACACACAAATACAAACACATGCACGTAAACCGAATGCATATATGCTCAAAATTGATTATTTATGCAGTTTGTAAGAAGCATTACTGTGTTCTCTTTCCCCCCCGTTTGCCTGCCACTGAAAGCCTCTCACAAAATTCATATCCGCTTACAAGAGGTTATAGCTTGCACATGAAACACAGGTCGGTGTCCAATCGCAATACATTACATAGTACTAGAATATCACTGAAACCTACTAGAAAGCATATCCTGGTTTGTGTAGAGCATTTGTGGTCCATGTGCAGGATGTTGTGACGGTTGCGAGGGTTGTTTACCTCATCAAAATCAGCAATGATTTCATTGAGGAGCCTGAGGCACTCTAATCCTTCTTTGTTGACATCAGATTCGGTGTAGAACTCTTTAAAGTCTGGGATGGAGGCGAACATGACGCACACCAGGTCATAGGACTGGTGGTACAGATCCTGCAGGGGACAGAATACAGACGTTAGCCTGGACAGCTGCAAAACAATGTCCTAACCCTGAGAGGCCACAGACTTTCTTGACATGGATGAAATTAAAATGACAAAAGATTCTGATGTAGTATTTCAAGCTAATGACGACAAATGAATGTCAAATTTTGAAAAGTTTTCTGTCTATATTCTGTCTATGTAAGAAAGAGTCCATTTACCATTTACCATTTATATTTAAGCTTAAAAATACATGACAGTATTCTTAAACATCAGTGGCAGGCAAAAGTGATAACCAGACAAAAATCAAAGTAGGCAAATCACCCAAATCACCATGTAAATAACAGTGACTCTGAAATCCATTTCACCAGCAACTTGCTCCTGGATTTTGTTCAGGTGCAGGAGTAGTCATTTGCTGACTCCTTATTCTGAATTTTTGCAGCAAAAGCAGCATTCCTACTTTAAACTCCCATGACCTCCAAGATACCATATCCTCTAAACTTCCCGAAGATGTAAAACTTTACTTTTCAGTTCACACAGTGAGAGCACTCAGGGGATATAACAGTATTCAGAATGATGGATGAGAAAATCTCACAGGCAAGCCAGCAAACTCACCTAGACTGTGCCTCCCAATGTTTTGTTATCATTATAGGTAATTAATTATTCTAATAATACCGTACAGGAGCCACTTCCATTTAAAAAGTTTAAATGTTGAAGAAATTATTACCGTACCTGAATTTTTGGACTCTGAAACGGCCCGTGACTTAATTTACAGTACTTTCCATTCACACATAAAGCACTTTTTGAAAGTACTTTTTACAACTTTAATACTTTACTGTACATTCTTGATGCTACACATTTCCTCCATAGACTCTTGAATTATACATCCCAATGGCTAAATATAAAACAATACCAAAATACCCAATGCATGTCTTATATCAAGACCCCTTCTGGTTTTTGAGTGGATTAAAAATCAGTATAATTAGAAGCACAGAAATAAAATATGTACATAATTGAGCTCTACTGTACTGACTTGCTTTTGCAATGCCTCATCAAAGCTAATGAATGACTGTAATGGATCTTGACATAGCATATCCACGGGCACTGCAAGACCTCTGTAAAACCACAATACATCAGTCCTGCAGCCATTTGTCAAAACAACTTACATGATACTTCATACCTCTAATGAAAGACGACAATATAAGTAAATAAGCCTACCTCATTCTTCCAGTTGCGTGCCAGGAAATGCTCTGCTACATGTGCAGGCAGGACGTTCTCCAACAAAACCCGGTTGAGGTTCTCCATCGTTTCAATCTCCTCACACTCCTTCTTGAACTTGTTCTTCCACAGAAAGTCTAACCTACAGTAATATTCATTCTGTTACAAGAGGACACAGAGGTGAAGAGACTGAAGGTACAGCTTGCTTCCACCAAGTCAGAGAAGAACAAGACACAGCTACAAGTGGGGATTCCAGCAAGGATTAAGACAGAAAAGAAAAAGTAACATTGAAAAGAACCGGCTAAAATATTTTCACATTTGCAACAAAACTCATACAACTTCCATCAAGGAAGACAGAAATACAGTGATGTATGCGACTTTGGTTAAATCACATAAATGACAAGCTACAAAAACATGACTACTTTAACCACAGATTAACTTTTGACTTTCTTCAGTGAGAATATTGTAGGTACAATTTTAAACGTGACATTTTGTTTTCATTCATATTATGTGAAGAGCTCAGCTGCTCTATGACGACGACTATCAAATACTTATCAGGTTCATTGTGCTGCTCAGAAACAGGCTTAAATAAATAGAGTGCATCAACCAAAAAGAAACATGTTTGTAAAATTATCTGATGGAAAAATTATCAAGCAGAGAAAGTGATTCAATATTAGAAATATAACTTGTTACAGTCGGAGAGAAAGAGACGGGGGTGGTACAAAGACAAGGTGTGTGTGAGACTGAGCAGGTATTAATAAATGGCATCTGTTATTTTTGCTGCACAGACGGTTACACCTGGCGCCTTGACATTGAGCTTGTCAATAATTTGTCTTTTTGCAGCATTTATCATCCAGTCAAACTCAATCTACTCTGTTCATGTCTAGATTTGTGGCTCTATATCAAAATCCATCATCACTTATTGCAGGAAGCGTATTAACACATTTTGTGAGACAGTAGCTCTTAAGCATTAACATGAACAGAAGTTCCCAATGGGAATATAATGTGTCAGTTGTGGAAAATAACCCTTTTATATCTATTCAAATTACACAAAATTATGCATAGAGCACATATGGTGCACATATGTGCACCATATGAAAGTCCAATGAATGTATTTGTGGTTGTAGTATGAGTTTGGCACTTTTCCACACTGCATGTACTGTATAGCATACATGTACTGTGTTATCTACTACTGTATGTTAGCATTACCTCAAAGTGAAAATGTAAATATCTGTAATCAAATTGTAAAGTGTTACGCTGGGTTGATTGCTGTTGCTTTAAATACGTGCAGCTGATGTTACTAGCCAAGACTGTACCGTAGCTCCAGAGCACAGTAGTGCCCCAGTTCTGGGTCACTCCAAAGCACAGTAAGTACCCTGCAGTGTAGGATAACACTAAAATAGCCAGACTAAGAAGCACTGGTCTCTCCAGAATGACCAGTATTTGGTCTCCTGGCTAGTAAATCTCAAAGTCCAACTGAGTAACTTAAGATTTGCTGATGTAAATCATTGGCCCAGATTGGCTGGATAAACTATTCTCCTGATGATTCTCCTGCATAGTATTGCACAGTGCACAGCTGATAAACTTGGTAGAGACTAAGAGTTGATTTCCATCTAGAAGATGAATCGGAGCCGCTCTGAGGCAATAATGGTACGTAGAGAAAGAGGTGGAAACAGAAGAGAAATGCATGCCAATGACCTCACTGGCCCGCGTGCAATCCCCAGCAACGGGATCGTGGAATCCCTCAACAAGAGGGATGTGAGAGGTACGTAGATGATATAGCATGCGCTTCTCACAATGCAATCTACATGTTTTACAGTCCAACAACAGGCAAAGTTAGCAGCGACAAAGGCCATAGTATATTGGAATAATAGCCATTCCAAATTGCCAGAAAATGGGAGATGACAAAATGTACAAATTTGAATCAAGAATGTACAGTAGCAAATAAGAGCATTGCTGAAAACTAAATCCTTTCAGAGCTGTGAAGGCGAGAGTGCACACAACACAGACGATAACGTCATTCACACTGTTACAGTGTGGACTTACCTGTCTGGCAAGCACAAGCAGAGTGATGAAGAAGATAAAGAGGGAGATAGAGCCCATAGTCTTCAGGTCTTTGAGAACTCCTGGTCTTGAAGGGCAGAGCAAAAAAGGAAGAATGTGTTTGTGTGTGGAGAAAGAGACGACAGAAAAAGATAAAGACGGAGATAAAGAGTGAAAAGTGACAAAAAAAAAAGATCAAAGTAAATGAGGGGGTGAAAAAGTAAAAGAGAGATGCGAGTAAAAACATTTAATTAAAAATTCAGATTGCAATCAGCAGTCTGTGGCATGTGTCACATGAGTAGCAGACCATTTTATTCCAAGCTGTCAGTCGGTTAAGACTGTCACTTCTACTTTGCTGTGACAAGAGCTTGTTTACTATTTGCCTTCCGGTGGCTGAGCTTCCCTGCCGGGCAGCATTCACAAGAAACGTTTCTCAACAAGCAATAAACAATGAGATGGTGTTCATGATCTGCAAAGATTTGGCACTATGAACACACTTCAAGCTGTTTCCACCATCAGCACCCTGTCCAGGGCTGAATTAGGCAACCAACCAACTGCATGCACTGTGCACGCACACAAACAGATCCGATACTGTACATGCTCAAGCACATTTAAAGCTCAAAACATTCAGTATAAGACCCAATGATAAGAGTTTAAAAATAGACCCATTATGTCATTTAAATCTACAAATTAAAACAGAATTGTTTTCTTCCTAGCAATGAAGTCTGGCTGTTCCTATTGAAGTTCTGAATGTGTGAAGACTCCAACGGGACTGTTGCACCCTAATTTCTGCAAGAACATTTTGCATATTAATGGCCTCTTACTCTTATCTAGGGCAGAGCTCAGCAGACAACGGAGAAAACAGCCTGCGAGTTCTGCACTCGCCTGCTTCATTATCTAATCAATTCGTTACACAGAATCAATGGAAATGAATGAGGACACAGTTTCACATGAAGACAAATCAGAGATGTAAAGCACCCAAACAGGAGGCATGGTTTCATTTTGTTTCTGCTGGGAACTAATAGTGATATAGTTTTTCATCTACAGAAATTACCAGAGCGTTTCAACTTGTCAATTCTTCACTAACCATTTCCCATTTTGTATTACTGCAGACCAAAGCGGTGTGAAATTTCTGTGCGTAGCAGGAGGGAAACCTCCTTAAAAATCACATTATGCTACTTCGATTGCTTTGGACGGGAAAGTCAATAACCAAAAAGTCAACTGCCTTCCTCCGCTGTAAATCAGACTTCTGGCCTATTCAAATGGGACTAAACTTAGCAGTGGTCCTCATGTGATTTAGAAATTGCCACCCCCCCCCCAGTTATAAGTTGTCAAGGCTCTGTGTAACATCCACTTCCTGAATGACATGAGCGGCTAAAAGATAAACAGGTATTGTACACACAGAGACAGAGTTTAATTGCTGTGTAAGGGTGAATCATGCCACCAAAAGCAATTTGGTGCACAACCACACCGTTTGGGAAAATATTTACAAAGCCCGCTTGCTCCGTGCTCGTCTGTGCAGCACTTTGGATGCTGTCAAAATTTTTATTTGTAATTGCCAACGCAGCCTCCATAATTCTCAAGCAGGATACAGGCAGGAAAGAGGCGTGGGGAAAATAAAAAATATGACCCCAAATCACTGAGATGCTGTGTTTGGCACAGATTTAAGATCACAGACAACTTCCACAACTACTACCAATTACTAGAGGTCCCCAGGTAATACTAGTGCCGTGCGAATAGGGCTTTAGACCTGAATTGATTAAATGACCTTCCGGTGAGACCTTTTTTGTAATTTGTCTACTGACAATAAATCAGTGATGGCCGCTGCAGGCTCCTTTAAGTTTGGTTTTGGCTTTTACATCTATAAGACATTTATTTGCAATTTGAGCTTCCAGCAATGAATCAGAAAATCTAATTTTCCAGTAGAGCCACAATGGGTGTTGTCATCATTTCCAAAGACTTATTCCATTATTTGCTGTCTATGGAGCAACTCCTGGATTTGTCAGTAGGAGAATGGACCTTTGTTAGACAAGAATTTCAATTCATTTAGTTTATTATAATTATAAAGAAAAGCAACCAACTGATATCGTCTCTGTGTATCCAGTGACTAGAGACAGGGTAGTCTAGCGTTCCTTAAATACTGACAGCATGTACATGTTATCTCTATTTAACATCTGTAGAAATAGAAACATAAGAACCAGACATTGTACCTTTAGGAGCAGTTAGACTTTGGAGCTGTTAATTGAACGGTGGGCACAGTAACAGCATGCAGCATCTTATTAAGTCTCATCCTGACAACAGGGAGGCCAGGTTTGCACACTGATGATGCAACTCTGTCGAGAAATGCAGGTGGTAGTCAATGCACCGAGTAAATTTAAATTTTAAGTAAAAGTAAAAGTAAATTTTCTTTCAATTAAATGCTGTTTAAAAATGCTTGGACTTCACATGTGGATATTTCAGGCACAGAATTAAAAACAGCCAAGAGCTCTTTTTTTATTTAAGAACACTGCACCATTCTTAGACATCTGTGTGTTCAGTTATATACCAACACAGTTCAGGACATTTTATAATAATGTAGGTGGTAATTGAGCGTGTGTTACAATAGCAGAGGCTAATATAAAAGCAGTATGGACTGTAACCAATGTAGGCCAACTTGATAAGACACCAAACTTCCAGGCTTATGTCAACATCTTGTTTCATTAAACTCCGTCTTTCCATTGAGCGGTTTTCCAGCAGTCCAAACTCGCCATGGTTTGTCGCTGGCAAATCTCACGAAGCAAAAAAAGTACATTGATCGCTTAGGCTAGGCCCCAAGGACTGCTTTCTATCGAGCGTATGTCACTGCTTGGCCTTACTGCACTTGTCTCAACATGGCACGTAATGTGTTAACATATCCATGGGCAATGTCTCAAAGAAACTGTTTTCATTTCTTATTACCTCATTATGCTGTTCATCCTTATTAAGCAGCTAAATCCATAAGCTGTTGGCAACAGAGGAGGCTGTGGGAATGTGGTGTGGAATATAAAATGAAGTCAATGCACTAAGAGGGAAGCACAGATCAGGGTCAGTGTGCGTGAATGACCGTAGCATGTGGGGAACATATTCATTGGAACTAATGACTAAAAACTACTTTTGGTCCATGCTTAATCATAGATCGGAGTTAACAACTTGTACTTGAGTATTTCAGTCGTCTGTCTGTCAACTAGGATTGATGATGCTTACTAGTTACTCTGGTTTTATTGGTGTTTCCTTCTGTTACCAAGATTTAACAAGCTACGAGAGACTACTGTTTTCGTTATAACTCTTACCTCTCCGTCAAAAATAATGCCAGTGTGTTTTTTTTAATTTACATGTACTGTTCCTTGTTAATGTTAAAAAACTATTAAGAAAAAAAGGCCTGCCAGAGTGTCTGTGGTGTGAGGGAACAAGAGACAAATGAAACACACTCGCATGTCACGGGCAGACAGCCTGTTAGTGATATTGATGATTAAGGTCCACTCCAGCATCTAACCGAACCAAAGTGACATTTGCAGTTACCTCAAATAATAATTACTATAAGTAAATAAGTGCTGATAAGTACTGTGGTTCCACAATAACTACTTACTGAAGATATAATACTTCTGCTGTGACATTTCTAGAAATAGCCATACTGTTTTTAAATCTGAATCATTATGGAGACTTGTACACGACTTGGACTAACTCACACACTTGAGGCTTCACGAGGACACTGGCTGTAACTACTTTGGACTTGCATTTTGTGACTTAATTAATTCAGTTACGCAAACTTTATCATCATTCAGTACAGACTCGGGACATGACATTGGCCATTTCGTTGACCTTATAAGAAGTGCTCTCTCTTTCCACTAAAGCTGTAGGTTAAACACTGACTTGATGCAATGTGATTGGACCTGACTGCTGAGAGAGTGCATTTGTGGGATTATGAATGCTTTGCTTTTGGGTTTAATCGGTCTAACCAGGTGTTGCTAGGTATTTTCACGGTTTCCTGTTATTGCAAGCAACACCTTTAACTGACCTTTCTGTGTGTAAAGGTAGAAGTGAAAGAACTGGAAAATTATGTTTTGAGGAAAACAATGTTGACAAGACCAGACAAGGTCAATTACTCTCGGTGTACTCTGAGAGGCAGGTTTGCTCAGCACAGCACCCAAACCAGTGTTTCAACTCAAGTGATTACATTTATCATTTTATCACTATTAGTCTGTGTACCTTTTAACTTGTTTCAGGTGGTTAAAAAGAGATAATAAAAATATGGTAATTAGGAATACTATTAGTGATGCAGTATATCTGTGGCAATTGAGGCTCTGGCCACAAAGCAGGAATTAGTTGAAATGGTGTAGGCTATAGTCTGTGTGTGGATTACACTTCCAAGATAACACAATGATTCAGATGGAAAATGATTGGACCTCTTAACTTTAATTTTACTTACTCTTGTGTTGAAAGTTTTGATCGATATTTATTCAGTTACTCGAGATTTACTGCTCAATACCTGCTTGTGTTTGATTAATCAAAGTAATGAAAGTACTTAAAGGGAATCTTTATTTTTTTAACTTAATGGCTAAAGTCAATTCAAGTTTAATTTGTTCTTGAAATGTGGATTTTCCTGATCAAGTTTTTTTGACACTGATCCCAATCCAAGAATTTAGATATTGGGTATCTGCCATTACGGAGTCCGAACAGATATTTTTATTCACCTAAATGTTGATTAAGTATGTATCTGACAACATTTTGCACACCTTATTTTTCAGGAGCTACTAAACTATTAAATTGATAAGCTTAAATTATTGACATGTGAAAGAAAGATTAACTTAGATAATGCAACTCCTGAAATTAATGTGATGCGAACCGCTAGATTTGTTGGAACTTCATACTCAGTCCCCTCTGAATGTACTGTGAAATCAAATGCCCCAGAAGATCAAGATGTAAACTGACGTGTGATTGCTATGGTGCAAGACAATAGTGTTGCATTTATGAAGGTAAATGTTACCATTTATGGTTGTTCATTTGCCACAATCCAATACTTGAACATAAACATCTAGTTTCAACACAATGTAGCACAACACCCACAACACACTGACCGCTGTATATCAACACTATAGGAAAAAGTTGGCCTGCGTTAAGATGCACCAAGCAATCAATGGGTTGCTTATCTATACTGTACGTTTTCTTAGTTTCCAACACCCATCTATAGTGGCTTTGAGTATAAGATGGTTGAAAGAAAAAAATGAGGTTGTGGAAGAGATATTGACATTGAGAGAAGCCAGTTTAAGTGGTTCTGGCACCTGCAAAGGATGCCCCCTGGGTGCTTCCATTTACAGATACTCCTGACTCGGCTGGCTGGACGACTTTGAGGTAGACCTCTCTCTCCTTTTCTCCTCCCATAGTGTATCTCTCCATCTCACCATGGTTTTCCATTTACTCAGAATCCCACAGGATTAATAGCAGATGATCATCATCTCAACATAATCAACACACTCTCTTCACCCATCCTGACTCTCTACATCCCTCTTTCACGCTCTCTTTAACAGTATCTGTTTGTCGATGTGCACCTACCTGTCCAGGCTTTCAGTCTTGTACAGAAATCTGCTATATTCATCCAGCAGAGGGGCATGTGTTTGCAGAATAATGATGTTGTAAACAACCACCGCTGTCAACATGATAATCATCTTCAGTTCGTAGTTTATCCTCAGGAACACCGAGCAAGAGATGAGGCCCAGTATGCAACTGTAAATTAAATACTAGACAGACAGAAAAAGAGACACACAGATGGGTTGTTTTGTTCAAAAGTTATCAAGACAATAACAAATCTGAAGAGAATCATGATAATGATAATGTTCATCCTTACTTACAGGAAGGTAGAAATTGTTTTTGTCTGTGAAGGCGATTAGTTGTCCATTAAGGTAAAACAGTGTTTCATTGGATGAATTGTAAACGGGAACAGGAGAAGACAAATTGTCTCCTAAAAAGAACTGGGAAAAAAGTCAACAGAAATTAAGGGCAGTGCTAAAAATAATTTTAATCTAAACACTCAATTCACATACAAATTACAAAACACCCGTCAGCATGTGAAAAGACAAACTAGTCTTACATTGTACTTGCAGGAAGAAAACAGTCTTTTTTAGATAAGAGGCAAATAGTGACAACCATTCAATAATGCCAAGAAACGTGAACCTGAAGGATAAGATGAGGATTGGCTGCCCCACTGAGCAAAGCCAAGTTAATTTGGTTCATCCGCCCTGAGCGACTGACCCACGTCAGGTGCAAAACAAGATTATAATCTCTGGAATCGATTTGTGTGAAGGTCTAAACCAGGGTCCTGACACCATGTTTTATCACGCAACTTCCCCACAAGCCGTGGGCTACTATTTCACCTTAACCGAGTCTTCTCTCAGCTTCAGCTTCATTCAGTTCAGTTTATTCACAAAATTGTTAAAAAACAGGTACAATCATATAAGACATAATAAAAACACCCTGGTAAGCTACCTGCAGCCTGACAATAGGGGCCCAGACACTAAACAGATACATCTGAAAACTGATGGAAGAGCAAAATGAAAATGTAAAATGCTATATAAACAGTAATCTCATATCAGTACATACAAATGATAGCGATACTTAATTCCTAGTGAAGCCTAGTTGGTGTAAAACCCTCCCGTACTGCAGTACCTGCACGTAAAGGCTTACCATGTTGAAGACTGCCATGATGAGTATTAGAGCTGTGGTTGTCATGGTGAGAGTGATGCGGGGCCATGGCTTGTTGGCAATAATAACTGATGACCTCAGCAGCCACATCCAAGAAGTGGAGGTGCTTTTACTGCAGTGCTGCAGGGACACACAACAGCACACAAATACAAGAATGTGTGAGTCGGAATAAACAAGAGGACTTGGGTGCTGAGATATTAAAGGTGGCAGAAACAGTCAAACCCACACAGAAAAATTGAACATGTGAACTAATTACGCATATGAAGAGACATATAGTGCACAATAAAAAGAAATTCTGTTAAGACAAATGCTGTGAAATAAATTAAAATATGCATAAACACTGACACACCTGTTACTGACGGCTCCTAACAAGTTCAAGAGACATACAACTATGAAAAGAGGGGTCCTATTTATTTAATGGTGCATGCTGCAATAGAGTCAAACTACATGCAATAACTGCTACAAACACACCACTACAAGTTTTCCCATCATGAATAAAATGATGTACGCTAATATATATCCAACAAATCATTTAGACTGCAATGATAATGTTTTATCATTCATTAAAACCAAAGAAAAGCTAAAAAGGGTTGTTAACTAGCTTCCACTTCCTGCTTCATTAATCAAATCCGTCTCATTCATGTCTTCAAGAGCAGTACACACTGTGCAATCATGGTCTTGATTGTAACACAGCAATATCACCTTATTACGATTTTATGTTTACATTTATTTACTACATTGTCATTGATACAAAAAATTAAATCTTCCCAGGCTTCAGCAAATGCTGGTTGTGCCTGTTACAGTCAATTACGCAAAAAGTCAATTTCCTCGTTGCAGCTCTGCCTTCAGCTGAATGTGTTCCACTGCGAAACAATGACCGTGAAAGCCCAAATCATTTGCTTGATCATCTCAGAGCAATATCTGAGCATCGCTGGGGCTGAGTGGATGTGACATTTGAATAGCTCAGGGATGTACATTACAACACAATGAAGTAAGGATGGCAGACTGTGTTATGCACCAGCGGGATTGCTAGAAATAGAGAACATCATTTTGTTATGAAAGCGAGGCATTTGCACACAGTTTCACCTCTAGACAAGCCGTTCAAAAAATAATATGTATGTCTTGAATGAAACATGTGAATGAGAAGTAAAAAAAAGTAACGGGAATCTGACATGGTTGTTACAGAACCAACGTAATATGCAAGACAGTTCATCAAATAACCATGTTTGACCTTTCTAAAAAGGTACCCACCACCATTCCCAGTTACAAGGTCTCTGCGAGAAATGCCATGTAGGTCAATACCTGAATTTGTGGCCGGGAATGGAAAACAAAGTACATTCACAGTGAAGCACACTGGTGTTGTTTTACTGCACCTGTCAAAATTCAGCTGACTGGCTGGTTACAGCTGTCCGATATTCAAATGCTATCCAAAGTCATATTAGGAGGAAAATGTGTTTGAATAAATATAATTTGGATAATCAATTCTTACCATCGAAAGCCTACAGTGATCAAATCCAACAGGGACCACATGGTTGATTTTGAAATTCAACAGTCCTTATATGTGGTTTTAATGAAAAAATATCAAGGTTTCAGTGTCTATTTCACATCTTAACTGAAAGATGTTTCATGAAAAGCTATCTTGGCTTCAAATACTATATTGGAGATTAAGGAATAATTTCATTGTTGCTCTCCTCTTGTGACGGGGCTAGGACGAGACACATTTTAAAAATTAATAAAATCAGATCTAGTGTTCCTACTCACAGATGACCTATAAACTCCAGGCTGATTCTGAATTATTACACAGGATCCCTAGAATAAGCTGTAATGGATGTCTGCAAATTCCACAAAACGTTGACAATGAAATGAACTAAAGCAAAGACCAGCCTAAGCCAAATGAAGTTGGAAAAAAAAAAGCAGCAGGGGGCTTCTCAACTTTAGCTATTGAGTGTTGTTTTGATTTTTAGCCTTGGGCAACATCTACAAGGATCACAATTCGGAGCCAAGCAGCAGGTTCTCACTCGCAAAGACCTAAAGATCAGACATTGGGTAGAAAGGGTTGCATAGGCCTGCGGCTTATGTAATTTTATAGCTCATTTAATGCTATTTTTCCCTCTCTCTTTCCTTTTTCTGGTCTTTCACTCCTGTTTACTACAGGGAGTATCACAGAAGAGAGCTGCAGTAGCGTTTGAAGCCCTAGACTATCTCCCAGCGGGTAAACGTAACTACACTGGCGATATCTAGAGATACCTGTATGCCGTTAGATTTATGTCAAAAAGGCCCACTTATGATGGATTGGTCACTTTCAATGACCTGTGAACCTTGATTGACAGCTGAGTCCTGAGACATGTTTGGAGTTGGAAGGCGCAGCGGACGGAACTGTGGAGACACCACCACCTCAATCACCACCTCAATATTTACATGGAAGTGAAGCTGATAGATGGCTTCGTCCAACATCGTAACAATTTACTTGCTATTAGCTACGCTTTCCCTATGGAAAGTGTCCAAACGTTAAGTAACGATCATTTTAGCCGTTGTTTCGGTTTAACTGGTAAACACCAGAGTCATGCGTCGATATCTCCGTGGAGCTCCGTACAGCTAAACGGATTCATTATTGAGAGCAAAAGCTCTGCGTCAGCACAGTGTTTGTATTGAAATGTTTAAAAAGTCACAGACAAATTGTGATAAGAGAAGTAATCAGAATATTTATTTCATGTTTAGCCCACAACGGAGCCTCAAAAGCCTCAGGCACGGAACACAGAATAGTGAACAGCTAATAAATAGCAAGTAAACTGTTGGGATGTTGGACGAAGCCATCCCATCAGCTTCACTTCCATTCAGGTGTTGTCTCCACTGTTCCGTCCGCTGAGTCTTCTCAGCTGTCAATCAAGGTTCAGAGGTCATTTAAAGTGCCCAATCCTGAGGGCCAGTGCCTCCCCCTTGGTCTCCGCCCCCAAACTGTGAAAAGTACCTCGTATCGAGCGAGTTTTGACATAAATCTAACACCATACCAGGGCACTTAATTGGCTGTCAAGCTGACCAGAGGGGGCACTTGGCCCACTCATGTGCCTTTGGTAAGACGTTAAGACAAACATTAAGCATACGAGTATGCCATTAGACAGCAGTCAGACTATCCTTGTTAAATGCAGGTTTTAATATACAAGGGTACTTCTAAAACACAAATGTTTGTAGTAAATGGATGTACCCACCAGGATGTGTCCAATGAAACATATGAGGAGGATCAAGAAAAGGATAAGAAAAGCCATTCCAAAGGATATTCCCAAGACAGTCGTCCTAAAGAAAATACAATATGTCATCAAGTTCAGCAATTTCAGTTCACTCAAAGTTCAATTTCACTGTGCAAAATGTCGTCATCATCCCTGCCCTTAGCTCTAAATTACGTATCAAGGCACAGAGACATAAGCAAAAGTTTAATTCAGTAACATATTCTGCATTTAAATACACATGACTTTTCTCCAGAGTAAAACTTGTTAACAGTAATGTTACGTTTCAAAAATAAATCACACATACTTTGGAAGGACGAGAATCTGCACAATAAAAATGCAGAAAAAGATCAAGCAGGCGCAGGTGACATAGTACTTGAAGGACGGCAAGGTTGTTGCTCTGTACTAAAAGGGATAGAAAGAAAGTCAAGTTTCAACAAAAGGCTTTAAAAAGTCGACATTGATGCTACTTCAAAGGCTCCTCAACTGTGCCCTCAGACACAAGTCTCCCTGTAATTTACAAGAAACAATATATTCTGTGATCCTCTTTGAAACTGCTACTCCGACACATTGACTGAGGGGTGAATTAGGTAAAATGCACTTGCACTGCCTTTTACCTCCTTTTCCAAGGATTTGTTGTGGAAGAATAACGATATTCTTTGGATGTCCACGGACTTGAGCCACTGCCTGGAAGCATAAAGACGTGTAGTTATAGAGCAGATAAAAGGAGGTTACAGGCAGTGTTGAGAGTAAATGGGATGTGTTTAAAAAAAACTGCAAGATTAAAGTTGATGCATTCGTTCAGAGTGTTCCACCAGGGACGTGGAGGGGCGGCCACTCGGTACATTATGAAGATGCATCATTTGCGTTAACGTTGTGTGACGCCGGGTCACGTGACCTTAGGACGGCGCAGAGGTTCCAAGCCCACTTCACCGGGTCAGGCCGTGCAGGGACCCGGCGTCGGAGGTCCTTCCGCGGCCGGCCGAGGCTGATCCCTGGCTCGGGACTCTGCCGGCTCCTGCAGTCGCTCCCGTCCGATCCACTCTGTCCTCCGGTCGGAGGGTCGGGCCTCCTTTGGTCCCGTGGGGCCTCCTTTGATCGCGTGGAACCTCCGAGGTCAGCTGTGGGGGCGGACCTCCGCTCGCCTGTCCCGCTCGGCTGCCGTCCGTCCCTCCCGCCTCCTCTGTCCCGCGGTCCCTCGTTGGGCTCCATCCGGCGGCGGTTCCGTCTTCTCTTCGCTGTCCGCCTCCGCGGCGCTGCGGTCTTTTGTGCCCACAGCTGCCAGAACATGGGGCAGTCGCGTCCGACCAGGACCGGGACCGGCAGCGTGTCGATGATTCCCGCCTGCACCGCAAAGGTCCCCCTGTCCGTCCGGATTACGACCACGGAGGTCGGGTACTCACGGGAGTCGCCATGAATGCACAGGATTGGGGTCGGCTTCTCCCGCTCCCCTCGGGCCAGATCGGGCCTCACGAGGGTGATGTCGCTGCCCGAGTCCAGCAGCGCTTCCGCTCTCTGTCCGTCCACCCACACGATGAGCTCGGGTTTCTGCTCGCGGTACCTGTCGGTAGGCATCTCCTCCTCGATGCCCGGGCAATCCCGTCGCCTTTGGACCGGAAGTAGCACACAGGACACGCCGATTTCAACAGAACATGTCCTTTATTCAAGGCAGCATAAGGGGTCTCTCTCTTCGGGCTTGGCTTTGAGAGGCCTCGGTGTTTCGTCTCCGGCCGGCCGAAGCTGATCCCTGGTCCCTGACTCAGTCCGCGTCTGTAATCGCTCCCGTGGTCTCGACCGTCCGATCCTCTCCATCCTCCTTTTATAGGGTCGGGCCTCCTTGGTTCGCGGATAGTTCTTCCTTTTGTCTTTCGTCGCTCCAAGCCTTCTCTCCTTTGAGCTCTCCCGACTCTCGATCCTCCCTTGATCGGGGAGATCCTCCTATGACTGCCGGTTCTCTGCCTGCCCCCTCATCGGCAGCAGCCCGGTGTTCCTTGTTTGTCACCAGTTTGTGGACCGTAGACTCCCTCCATCACCCCTTCTGTCCCCTTCTGTCCCCTGCTCCCAGGTTCGTGGCCCTCGGTTTGCCACAGTTGCAGTTTTAAAGGACAGCACATCTCATCAGTATTATCATCATTTCCAAACCCTTCTGCATATACTTGACTTTTCTTTTTAACATTAAAATGTGATGTTTTGTTTTAAATGACCCTTACTTTTGTGAATTTATCCCATCAAAGGTCCTGATCATCCTTTCGTTAAGTTCCTCCTCAAACCGTTTCTTCTGAGACTTTGTCCTTTTAAAGAAGAAAACGAGAGAGAGTCTTTGAAGTTCACATAATATTAGTCACACACAACAAAGCCGAGGAGCAGAGGTCTAGTCTTATTAAGCATCTTGTCTGTCTCTGAACTGTTAAGGGATGGGGATAATCCTGCCAAAGAAAATTGTTGCCGGAGCTGTAAAATGAGCAGCTTGCCTTTCTGATCTCCTCTGGAAGTGATACTGCCCCATCGGCACATCCTGGAGACAGGAGAGAGAGATGGGTTACAGCTGAGCCTCCCCATCGTCTAAATCACAACATACTACATGGAGCAGAAATTACACACAGCAGTGTTGATTTTCCCATTCTCATTAGTCATGCTGTCTCTGTGGTGCAGGTTGGCAAAGGGCTTGGCTGCTCCCCAGGACTCCAAGTAGCGGGTCATCCTGACTGAAGCTCTCATCTTGTCTGTAGTGTGTCTGGAGCGGTAATGATGCTGTGGACTCCGACGCTCCGCCTGGACAAACATGGAAATTGTGTCATTTTACGTCCAATATAAATTTTAATGTATGTGACATATGTGCTATATGGTACCTTTGGGTTGATGACCAGGTAAGTGATGACTCCATGTTCCTTAAGGTAGGGGTCTCTTTCTTGTCCATCCCCATCTTCCACTTTATAGGAAGCATTCAGGTGCTCGAGTGTCACTGAGGTGATGTGGACTCGCCTGGCAATGAAAATTAAGAATGGATCTGGGGATTCTTCAGCAAGGATTGATTGTAACCAACCACATACAACTCATGCAGAAATGTGTCTCTAAGAATTTCTACCACGATATTGTGCAAATGGAAACAAGCTTCTGTTTTACTTCCCGTTCACTCACCCTGGTACACCTCCTGCCTCCATGTGATTGGCCAGCGTGACATCGTGTGACCATACGTCATACTGCCATTTCTGGAGTCCAATCACACCGCACAGGACATTCCCAGAATGCACGCCGACACGCATGTTGATGTCGACCCCTGTGGCATCTCGCACTTTCCTGTCATCCCACCAGAAACAACTCTTATGTGGAGTAACCGGAAAACGTCACCCATACAAATATCTTGCTAGAAAAGAGAGGAAATGCCTCACTCTGTGATGTTTATTGTGTATGAAGAGAACTGAAGCACTGGAGAAAATAAGAGAGATGGAAACCTGCCACATTTTCAGAGTAGACCGAGTCTGTTAACACTAGAACAGCCACAAAGGTCATTATAATATAGTTTTCAAATTTAGATGTGCAATAACTTTGTATAATTAAAAGGTACAATGCTACTGGTACCAGACGTTTTCCAAAAGTGTCCGCATTTCCATTTAAAATGTTTTTTTTACATAAAATAAATTAAACAAAAGGCAAAGAAAATATGATCATTTTTACCCATGTCGACCACAGGCTGTCATATTGACCGCATGGAATTTCACGCGATTCTTTTATTATTTATTCGTGGTTGGAGATGCATTTTGGTTGCTTAGCAACTGTCATTGTCTTTGTCAATGAAATGTCGTGAGCGATCTTGACTCCCTGCTGTGTTGTTCTCCACTGCCCTGCTCTGCACTGCGCTGTAGCCTGGGCTGTTCAGTAGTTCTGCTGGTAAACAATAGATTATGTAAAATGTTTTATAATCTAAAAATACATTTAACTGTTATTTTCTTGTTCTGAGTAGTGCTAGATTAATTCAAAATGAGAATGGGTTTCTCTGATGATTCTACCGTAAAATACTGTATATGGAGTAATTACGGTTTATATGCACAAATACATAATTCAACTTGTTAAACTTTACAGTTTGGTGTTATATAATTTTTTTTAAAGATATCCTAACAGAA
Organism: Gadopsis marmoratus; assembly: GCA_036023855.1. Lineage (NCBI taxonomy): Eukaryota > Metazoa > Chordata > Actinopteri > Centrarchiformes > Percichthyidae > Gadopsis > Gadopsis marmoratus. The sequence goes on from JAVQJF010067579.1 coordinate 80,725, forward strand.
TGCATGCATTAATATCTCAATTAGGTATTTATCATGAGAGATTATAAAGCTTAGAAGTTAAATGGCCAAAATGACCACTTACTACAGTTCTAGCAGCTATGGGATTCTAGTGTCAACATATATGCTAATGCTGATTTCAAATTTTCCTCATTTAAACTTTGTTACTTGAGGTATTTCTCTCTCCATTCATTCTGTCCCAGCCCTCTCCCCCTTCTCTCCTAGCGGTGAGCTCGGGACCTCGCAATGATGCAGCTAAATTAGCAAACAAGAAAAAGTCTCTACATCTGAGCTAATGATCAAGTACTCCTCATCATTACAGGTAGGGAGGTTTCAGTAAATGTAGCTCAAAAAGGCACAGGCATATCCAAACAATCTTTGAAATGCAGGTAGAATTTCCAGAAGTGTAATGAGACTCCTGAGAGTCTTCAGGGTGTAGCTGAGTGAACACAATCAGCATGAAGCAAATGTTTTGTACTGCAAGACGTATTTGATTTGTGCATTCAGTTTTCATGTCGTTGCAGTATGAAAAATGAGCTACTGCTGTGCATGCTTCTTCATCCACTTCATTTCAGGTCAGATATTTTGACATCACTGATGCCATAGGTCTACCCAGCATTACTGCAGAGTTGGGGGACACTTGTATGACTAACTAAGACATACTGTACGGTAACAGAGAAGCAAGCATTTCAAAAATGGGACTGTCTTTCTTTAGCAGCACTGTTAGGTAACTGTCACTTACTTGATGGCCTCACACATGTCCAGACCCATTTTCACACAGTTCTTAGCATGGTTCGGCAGAGACTCCGGCAGGCCGGACACACAATAGTAACAGTCGCCCAGGATTTTGATCCGCATACATTCATTTTCCTGCATATACAAACACGGAACACAGGCCCAGACACACAGGGTCACATAAAGATCCCACTGACAGTCATTATAGGCACCTTTTTAATTGAATCACATAACCCTTTGAGGCAAAACCTTAGGTTAATTGCATAACCCCTGTTCTCTGAGTAGAATGAGTGAGTGTCTCACATTGGGGGCTGCGCTGCCAGTCATTCAAAAACCTCTTCTCGCTACGCGCAGAAGTTCCATACTTATTCTCTAACTTTCCTTCCATGGCCCAGCTTAACTGTCCATCGACACGAGCGAAAAAATCTGGTCACCGGGCGCTTTGTTCAGTCGGCTCTGCCTTGTTGAGCTACATTTATTGAAACATTAAATGATCATAATCATTAGCTCAGATGTAGAGACTATGTCTTGTTTTTTTTCTTGTAACAGTTAAGCTAGGCCACAGAAGGAACGTATGGAACTTCTGCTCATTGCGAGAGGTTTTTGAATGACTGGCAGCGCAGTGTCAGACCCTTTTTATCGGGGGATGGTCTCCACCCTCCTTGACACTGACGTGCTTAGTTCCAGCCAATCCTGGCTGGCAGAATGCAATAGGAGCTTCTGATGAGGTCACGTCGTAGGCGTTCCCCAATGTGTATGTATGAAAACCTTTGTAAAGAAACAAAGCTCCAGGAATTTTGAGAGGCTGAGATCAAAAGCTGATAGTGTTTACCAGCTATAGTTGAGATTGCTGATTCAAAAGTTTGTTTTTTGTTAAGATGTTTGCAGTACAAATTGTATTATATCTGCACTGCAAATATCGCAGTGTGAAGTCAAATCATCTATGTTTGACCAGGTATTTGCAGGAACAAGACAAATTCATCATGAAGCAATAGAAAATTAACCATACTGACCATATGTCAGCAAAGCATTTAAGTTGGGTTTTACCCTTCACAAGTTAGTAAGATGTATAAGAAGAGTTTTATCGTTAAGCCTCCAAATGAAGTAGCAAAATTAGAACTTTGTTAGGATGTGTTACTTAGTGACAGATTTTACCTTGGCAATTTGATCAAACTTGCCAAACAGCTCATTCAGCATGTGCACCAGCTCTCCAGGTGAGCAATCACTAGCCAGCCGTGTGAATCCCACTATATCAGCATACAGTATACTAGAGATGGAAAAAAAATATATAAATCAATATACTATAATATAGTGGTTTTGTACGTTTTTCAAGAAAAGCCATGAATATACATGTGGGCTGCTCTATATGTAAATCTGTAATTTAAGACACATACAGTATGTGTCACATATGTGCCTTACAAGTACAGTGCAGTACTGTTTGGTCATATAAGTGGTAAATGAAAATCAATAATACGTGCCTGACATTAGTGTGTCTCTGGACATAGAGATTGTGAAAATTGTTTGTGTTCTCAATCTGGCCAAAGTTTGGGCCCTTCAGTCTCTGGATGATCTCGGCTTTCATCACCCGGGCAATATGAGCTGGCAGCAGAGACAACAGGAGACGCTCCTAATGGCAGTAACACAAAGAGAAAAGCAGTAGTAGTTCAGGAATGGTGGACAAATAGTATAAATAGTCAGTATAAGTGAATTACATTTTAAAACAACCAACATCTGTAATAAATATTACATGTTATTTCTGATAAACAGCCGCTTAAATGTGTGTAATAAAGTGTTGTGTTATCTAATACTGATGGATGCAAAGACACACAACAGTTAGTTCATTTGTTTTAGCTCCAGAGTATTTTCTCATAGAGATGCAGTACTTCATTGCCCCAAAGGATCACGCAAAACAAGGACAAAGCTCTAACTTTAGCAACAAAGCTTTCAAATCCAAAGTTTAATATTTATGTAATCAAAGTATAATCACCAGGGACTTTGACTTGTCACTTAAAAAGTTCAACAAATTGATATTTAATTGAATTCAGTTCAAATTTAATTTAATTCTGAAACATTAGTCTTTGATGACAGGAGGAGACAAGAAGCTGTCACCATCATGTCGCCGGCCTCAATGAAACCTTTAAGAGCTAAGTGAAGGTTAATTGGGCATGACATTGTGTCAGGTTGACTTCCTGTAACTCAAAGTAATGATAAATGTGAAAAAAATACTGTTTTACAGTGCTCATTATTTTACTGAGAGCCACCAGAAGACACACTCGACCATTATTCATCTCACTTTCTTTTCATTTAGTGGTCGTTTAACCCTTTCTCTCTGTTATTCTCTGAGGCTACTGTAGGTGTTATTCTAAGCCAGCCTGCCCAGTAATTAGCAAAGAAACTCATTTTAGGGTGAGGAGAAGTTCAAGATTGGAGAAAACACTTAATTAAGCCAATGTCACCTCCAACTTATGTTCCGATACGGTTTCTGCACCATTGATCATCTCCCTGCACTGCTACTGGGGCTCGGAGGGTTCTACAAGAAGGAGAGCCCCATGGTGGCTGCTAACAAACGATACCAGGGCTTTGGGTTTATGCATTCACATAGTCCCCCTTGGACCACTCATACTGAAAATGTATGCACTCGCTGTATTGCAGGGCACTTTGGATAAAAGCATGCAGCAAACAGCATATATTATGAGTGCCCGAGAGAAATGTGTCTCTGCACAGTTACTGCCAGCTGTCGCAGGCAGCAGAAGCACTCCAGGGCCACTGCGGAACTCTCCACCCAAGGCATTTTCAGGTTCACTCATAGCAGTAACACAAGCTGTAGTCACCATAGGCGTAACTAGCTCCACCCCAAACCTCTGCTTTCACAACAGCTGGAATTGTCCTCATCTGACTGAATATCTATACCCAAAAAGCTACAGCTGCAGCAGCTGCAGTAAAAAGCTAGCTAGTATATCCCAGGCTTGCACAGCAGTGAGCTTTAATCAACACCTTGCTAATTTCTCACAGGAAGCCACACTGCATGTAAGCACCAAATTCAGCAGTATTAATTGTACTAACCTGTTCCAACTTTACACACAGCATGTGGAAAAAACATACATATACACACATACAACGTTGTTGGCTGGCTGTAATAATATTTTTGGAAGTGGCATCTGCACACAAACAAAGGTTTTTAGAATATCAAAGCAGTTATAACAATGATAGATAGAAATGTATTTTAAAAAGGAATCCAACTGACTTATGTTGAAAGACAGATTGAACGGGACAACAACTACATTTCAACAACTATATTGTATTTCTCAACTGTGTACAGTTGGTAAAAGAAAACCAAGAAATGCACCTTTTCATCACATAACAATTAATAATAACAATGGCTAATGTGACCAACTACACATTAATTAAACGAATGTTGTAGCGCCCCCTTTTGTTAAACAATGTAATTCTGAAAATGTCATAATGGATGAATCACATATAATTGCCTGAAGCTGAAATCCGTAATCACGGTCATCCAAACACAAACACACATAAACAAGTGTGATATAGCTAACGCCATAATAGACTCCCTGTAAAGGGACTAATGCTGAAGATGAACATGTTCTTGCAGATATTCTTATATATTGTTAATCGACTGCAAAGATTTCACCCAGCAGTCATAGGATGCTAAAGACATTTTACTACAGAGAGTTTAGTACGTGCGGTGGGCTCCAGGGACTCAACATAACCATCACGCTAACTGACGTCATTAACAATTACCACATTCTGTAAAACATTGCTCCTGACACGAATCCTCTGCGGACTCCTTGCCTTCCTAAACCACAGGAATCAAACACAAAGACAGCTATATGCAGAGCTGAATGGATTCCATGACTGACACATTTTAGGTCAAATTCTGCAAGCGCAGCAAGGAGATAAATGGCAAATGCCTGCAGAATTGATGTTTCACCCCATCACGGCACAGTGCAGGTGCACGAGACACACATCTACATTGATAAAACACAACATTAACACTTTCACTCAAGTGTAGCATTAACAGGTGGATGAAAACTTTTGCTCTGGATTAAATATTATTATGCCATAACATCTTAATGTATTTCCTCTCTCATTTCTCGCCATACACGTGTATTTCTATCATCATAATCATCATGGCCACACTCTCCTCATTCATCTAACATCATCCATTCCTCATTTGTAAACATCCTTTTCATCATTATTGTAACTAACACCATCATTATTACCATCAACACTATTACATCACTCACTGCCTGCCTGGCTCTCACTGACTCACTGGTCATTAACACATATTGTCCACTTTACCTGTTGTCTCTTCTCAAACTCCAGTTTAATCGGGGACTTGATGCAGTTGCAGGTGTCCTGATAAGTCTGTTTAAGTGCGAACTCCATCAGATGCTTGTGGTACGCCCCCGCCATGTTGCCACACATGAAAATGATAATGTTGGCCAAAATCTGTACAGGAACACAGGACAGACAAAGCTGGTATTTGATAAAAATTGAAATTCAAATATGTTAATGACTGACTAATAATCTGGCATATAGAGCAGAAACAGTGCTTTAAAAATGAATACATTTAATATTATTATCTGTTGGTTTGTTATGTGAAGTGAAGCAGGCAGTATCAGGAAGGCCATGTTATCTGCATTGGCCACAGGTAATAAAATAGCTGTTTTCTCGTGTTTCAACACTACACACTGTATTTAAGGGCAATGTGGCATTCATAAACATTCATTCATTCATTCATTCATTCATTATCCATACTGCTTATCCCGAAGGGTCGCAGGGGGGGGCTGGAGCCTATCCCAGCTAACATTTGGGCGAGAGGCAGGGAAACACCCTGG